>MU223258.1:2886640-2927656 GCA_018584345.1 Thuja plicata | reverse complement strand
TACCCCCCCCCCCCCCCCCCCACCCCTTAGGATCTTGGTGCACTTACCCGTAATCTTCAAATGTATCCTTCATACAAATCTTGTTATGATTAATAAAAATATTATAAATTTTTATAACATTAACCTGATGCATTTCCTTTGCACTTGATCTATTTTATCTTGGTTCTTATTGTTTCAAATCCACCATAATATAAGAGAAAATCAAGCTATAATTTTGTAGAAAAATAAAAGAAATGACTCCTAAAAGAAAGATAGAGTAGGCTGTTCATATTAACATAACAATTATTATTGATTTCCTTATATTTTCCCTCCAAAGTGACTTAAATTGTCATGCAAATGTGATGCAAACTAATGTTTACAACACTTCTCTCTCAATGGAGTTCAAACATGAAAGAGTAGTTATTTGGAAGATTAACAAACAATTTTCTATGGTCATCAATACAACCCTTTCAAATACCCTATCTATGTTTGAAATATAATAGTAACTAGAAATCACATCATGGTACGTCAAAAGTTTTGTGCTTAAGCGAACCTGAAGATATTTATATCGTAGTTTAATTAATATAGGCCGATGAGTGAATGGCAGAAGTTTCTGTGTCTGAAGATGTTGGAGAGCCTGAGAAATTTGTATCTCCTATGAACTTGTACTAACCTAAGAATAATCTGATACACATGAAAATAAATCTTCCTAAATCGTAGAGTATGCTTCTTTAGATACATAGGGAATGTGCACTTCAAAGTTTAAGAGGTGGAGCACTTTCTTCATTGTGGGCCTTGCATAAGGATCTGAGTGAGAACATAACAAGCCTACAATCATAAGTTGTTCCATTTATTTTCTCTCAAATTCTCCATTAAAATTGTTGTCTACTGCATCTAGTAGCTGACCTTTTCCATGCAAATTGCATTTCAGAGGGCTTAGCACTTTGTATGGATGCAAAGGAAGATTGTCTGCACAGATGCATGTCTACACTCAAAAAGGATTAAATAGAGAAAAAATCATAGCATAAGTCTTCAATTCACTCCTCATGGATACAAAATGGTTGTAAATTCTAGTAAAGGATGTGCTATTAGATTCATTGTAACTTAATGCTATAGGCATCTATATGTACATGAGGATAGGATATTCCTCTTCTATGCCCCATGTATGCAAATAGGAGGGCTGAAAATGATCAAAATTAAAGTTTTATTTTGTTTGATGGAACTAGGATGGAGGTTTTCTCCGCCCGACTCTTTCATACTAGTGCCCCTAATAAGTAGGGTTGTATACATATTGAAAGGGTGTACTTTTACCTAGTAAAATGTAGATTTAGAATTTGTTACCACAACAAACTGTAACAGCTAGAAATTGATCATTGTCGAATCAAGATAGTAGAGGGGCCAATCCGAATAGAGGAGTATCATCTAGTAGTAACCCGAATAGAAGAGTATTGCCGAGAAAGAAGGAAAATAATTTGTAACTACAAATTAGCCAATACTGAGAAAAAAATCTGAAACTCTCTCTTTATAAGTAAAATTAAGCTTAAGCAAAAGTTAGCAGGACGTGTGCATTTATGGTGGTAGGTTGGTAAGTTAATAATATTAGCCAAAGTGAGGCAGGAGATAATAACATATTTTGCCAGCAGAAACATATCTTGGGTAGGTTGTACATTGAAGTTCATAACTCACAGGTGATAGGTGATAGAGAAGATGGGGATGGGGCATGGGATGGCATAGGGCACGACATTCGATGGGTGCAAATAAGTTAACCTCCCTGTATATCATTGGTATCCCAAAGATTTTCTTGAAATGAATAATGAAAAAGGGGGCATGGTTTCTTATCTATTCTCATGCCCATGAATTGAAGAAGCAATATCTTGATTTTGGGAAAACATCAAAATAAATTAAATCCATCATCTATTTCCACTGAAGTTACTTCCTATTTTCTAATATTTTGAATCAATTTAGTGCAAGATCCCTCCATGGTCAGGAAGTTGGCTTTAAAATATATTCAAAAGCACATTTTTAGCCAATAGGATTTTTAATTGGAGAACCCATGCTGGGTTCTATTATTCCCTGCATAACCGTCCCTACATATTGTGTGTAAAATGTTGGGTCCCCTCTTTTCGCTTTTGGCTCTTGCCTTGTTATCTTTGCCTTTGTTTTTCTTTGCTTTCTTCTCTAGGTTTTCCCTCCTGTGAGGTTTGTTTTCTTTTTGCTTTCTCTTTCGTGTCTCCGAGACCCGGCCCCGGAGTTTTTTGTTCTTTCCAGAGCCAGATTCTAGACTCCAGGATTCTCTGCCATGATGTCTTCTTCTCTCAAGAAGGTATGGTTGCATGGAATCCTCAGGCCCGGAGTCCGTAGGTTGGCTTGTTTCAGAGTTTGTGGGAAAAGAGATGTAACTTGCTTTTACCTTGGGTATAAATGGAAATTACATGCCACTTTTATAGTTACCGCGATTAAAAACACTTGTGCACTTAGAGCGATTCTTAGGCGACTAAACGATGATTAATCTATGATTACTCTATGCTTAGTGGGTTGTTGCTAGTTGGTTTGAGGTACCTGTTCATGGTCATTCCAAGGTAGAACTTGTTACGATAGTGCTCTTGGTGTGCTCTTTCCCTACTCTTCTTCGAGTTGCAGGTAGTTTCTTTGGTTTCTTGTTGTTTCCTTTTGTTCTTGGGTCTTTTCTTGTTCTGCTAGTTTTGCGTTGCGTGTTTTGTTTTCGGTTTGCAGCCCGTTGGTGGGTTGGCTCTACAAGAGGCTTTTCTACCCTCTACATGGTTGTAGATTAATGTCAATAATGTATATTGTCTTAGTCTAGTTCATGCATATATGTGTATAGTTATGTAAATTTGTAAAAGCTTGTAAATGCTATATATTTTGTGTGTATGTGTTTCAGCTCTTGGCCCTCTATATTTTTGTGTGTGTATATATCCTGTATATCATTCCAAGCTCATGAGTTCCTTGCGCTCTATCACGTGTCTCACCCATGAGACCGAGCTCGTCGAGGTAGAGTAGCCATGGTTCAAACTTAGCACCTCCCTAGTTCGAGCCATGGCAGCTTTCTCTCTCCTCTGTCTCATCACCTTAATTGCAAGATTAAGTTCCCACAAGCGGGCATTCAAACTATGTCTCATCTAGAATTTATTTTAACCCCTGTCAGCCCACTTGTTGCCATTAATACCTTTATGTCACCTGCCACCTAACCACGTGCCAACCCACGTCAGCCAAATATAGTTTCTTACTAGTCACATTGGCACGGAAACAGATAGATTATCCAAGCTCCAGGCCTCAAGCAGTTCCTTGTCCTGTGTTTCCCTTGGTCATTTTGTTTGATTTCCCTAGAGTCATATTCACGACTGTTACAAGTATTCTGGAACTTTTTGATGTATGCTAACACTTGTTGAACAAATGCAAGGTGGTGATGTTTTCCCCAGAATACTAATATTCTTTATATATATCATGTTCTAAGGGTTCTCCGGTCTTGCAGGTTGTGGACAAGTTGATTGAAGATGTTTGAAGTGATCACCCCTCCTTCCATCCTGGAGCTGCCTATCACTTCCACCTGAGTGGCCAACAAAACTAAGGCCAAGAGGTTGTTGGAAAAGCTGCCCCTGACCTCTAAATATCCCAAGGATGATTCTATTGTGGGATCAAAAATAGAGTCTAGAGTTCAAGAAGTAACAGACACAGGGCACGAGACTTGGGCAGAAATGCAAGGCTTGATTCAAGCCATTTAAAAACTGAAGGCCATAGGAGAAAATATGGCCACTCACATCGCTGCCTCTAGTATCATCAAAGCGACAAACTTTCCTTGCTTGATGCAATCACTAGAGTTAATACTCCAACTAGAAACATTGTACAATGCACCAACTTGGACTGTCCTACTCCTAGATCCTCAACCACTACAATAACCAACAACAATTGTCACCTTGGACGCGGAAAATTTTGCCTTGGGGCTGGGGATCCCACAGTTTAATGGATCCATTGTCCAGAATTGGCTCCAAACATTGCAAGAATTTGAGGTCACTAAACTTATTTCCTAGCAACATATGAATAGCCACTGGCTAAAAATCCCAAAGAGGGATAACAGGGGGATGAAGTTGGAAATTCCCCGTGGGGAGTTCAAAGAGCCCATCTATGCGGGCATTGTATTTTATGTAGGATCTTTGGATTTCCCTATGCCCAGGATTTCTCAGCATGGATGTATTACTTTCTATATTGCATCACCATGTGTAGTTAGACTTTCAACTAGGCGGCCTTTATATCCAATCACATAGACAAGCAGCTAAAGAGCGTCGCCCAGAACTCAAAGTTTTATATGACATCATACATGTTATGGACGCTAGCACAACAAAGGCTGACTTTTACAGGTTTGGGAATAGTTGGGGAACTCAGAAATGAGACGAGCCAAATGGCACTGTGGGATCATTATCCCAAGTGCAATGGGAACTTAGTTTCCCAAATTTCTGTCTGGTAAACGATGCTTTCATTTACCACAACATTCTAACACTTACTCAGGATTTTGGGTACCGACTATCACAGGCGGTGATGACTCTGGTCAGATCCTATAGCCACTATTTCTTTTAATTCCAACACAACACCTACATTCGAGTGACTGGCTTCAACGAGAAGCCCCATCTTCTTCCCCGGTATTGTGGGGATAGAATTATTCTTTTGGAATTCTGTCGATAGATGATGGATCTGCATGCCTTCTTTACATTGAAGAATGTCATCAACATCCCATTCCCATTCTCATGCGGGAATTATACATGTAGCCTCGCCACAGCCTGGGAGGCAAACAATGAATTGAAGAACCCGGGGCTGGTGGAATTTCACCATGCCCAAAGAAACTACGATCCTCTCGGTAAGATTGCCACTGCACTTCCTTGGGCATCCCCGTCCCACGAAGTGGATATTGAAGAATTTTGGGTGGACTGCCAAGATGGTTTTGATCTTTGGGCCCAACAACACTCATGGATGAGCAAAGGGCTCATGAAATCACTTGACCTTCAGACTTTCCCAAAAGGCTTTAAAGATGATGGGCTGCTGGAAAATCCAGCATATAAAGAACAAGGGCTGGACAAATTAGATCTTCCTCCAGTGGATTTGGCCACCCCTGAGGACCTAACGATGGAAGGGGTATTCCATCCCATTATAGAAGAAAGTCACCAATATTGAAGGGGTATGCCACCCCTCTGCTAGTTTTGCGTTGCGTGTTTTATTTTTGATTTACGGCCCATTGGTGGGTTGGCTCTACAAGAGGTTTGTTTGCCCTCTACGTGGTTGTATATTAATGTTAATAATGTATATTGTCTTAGTCTGGTTCGTGCATATATGTGTATAGTTATGTAAATTTGTAAAAGCTTGTAAATGATGTATATTTTGTGTGTATGTGTTTCAACCCTCGGCCCTCTATATTTTTGTGTGTGTATATATCCTATATATCCTTCCAAGCTCATGAGTTCCTCGCACTCTGTCACATGTCTCATCCATGAGACCAAGCTTATCAAGAGAGTCACCATGATTCAAACTCAGCACCTCGCTAGTTTGAACCATGGTATCTTTCTCTCTCCTCCATCTCATAACCTTAATGGCAGGATTAACTTCCCACAAGTGGGCATTCAAACCATGTCCCATCTAGCATTTATTTTACCCTGTGTCAGCCCACTTGTTGCCATTAATGCCTTTATGTCACCTGCCACCTAACCACATGCGAACCCACATCAGCCAGATACAGTTTCTTACTGGTCACATTGACATGACAATGGATAGATTATCCGGGCTCTAGGCCTCAAGCGGTTCCTTGTCCTATATTTCCCCTGGTCATTTGGTTCAATTTACCCGAAGTCATATTCACGACTATTACAAGTATTCTGGAACTTTTTGATGTATGCTAACACTTGTTGAATAGATGCAAGGTGGTGACATTTTCCCCAAAATTCTAATATTATTTATATATATCATGTTCTAACGATTCTCTGGTCTTGTAGGTTGCGGACAAGTTGATTGAAGATGTCTAAAGTGATCACCCCTCCTTCCAACCTAGAGCTACCTACCACTTCCACCTGAGTGGCCACCAAAATGAAGGTAGAGAGGTTGTTGGCAAAACTTCCCTTGACCTCTAAATATCCCAAGAATGGTGCTATTGTGGGATAAAAAATAGAGTCTAGAGTTCAAGAAGCAACAGATACAGGGCACAGGACTTGGGTGGAAATGCAAGGCTTGATTCAAGCCATTTACAAACTGAAGGCCACAAGAGACAATCTGGTCACTCACATCGCCGCCTCTGGTATCATCAAAGCAGAAAACTTTCCTTGCTCCGTGCAATCATTGGAGTTAATACTCCAACTAGCAACATTGTACAATGCACCAACTCAGACTGTCCTACTCTCGGATCCTCGACCACTATAATACCAAGCAAAAATTGTCACTTGGACATGGCAACTTTTGCCTTGGGGCTGAGGATCCCATAGTTTAATGGATCTATTGTCCAAAATTTGCTCCAAACATTGCAAGAATTCGAGGGCACTGAACTTATTTCCCAGCAACATATGAATAGCCAATGGCTAAAAATCCCAAAGAGGGATTACAGGAGGATGAAATTAGAAATTCCCCATGGTGAGTTCAAAGAGCCCATCCAGGCGGGCATTTTATTTTATGTAGGATCTTTGGATTTCCCTATGCCTGGGATTTCTCAGCTACATCAACAAATGGAGTCGACAAAGCTGGCTAGCCAACAAATAAGTATGCAGGTATCCTCCAGCCTCCTTTTAGCTCCAATGGCATCTACTCACCTGATTGGATCCCTGTCGTTGGCAGTAATGAAGAGTAGATAGACTTTTGCTAAGGCAAAGTCTACCAGTATTTTGGACATCGGGGCTCTGTTGGAAAGAAAGAAGAAGAAGAAGGTGACTCCTACATTGAGTGCAGCTACCAGCCCCAGTATGCTCAAGATTCCCCCGGTGGATGTTAGTTTAGAATCTTTTGAACTGGAAAATATTTCAGACTCCTTGCCCCTGCATGATGATTTTGATGACACTTTCTTAGCGGATGAACTCATGGAACTCCAACAAGATATAGGTCATGCAGTGGAGGAGATTGCAGCTCAGGATAAAGAAGATGTCCACATGGAAAAGGAAATCCTGGAGAAAAAGATACATTAGAGTAGGAGGCCTGGGAAGAAGTACAAATAGGGCCTGACTAGGAGAAGATACCAGTCTAGGAGACTAAAGACAAATCGAGGCAACACATAGATGAGCAACCGATGGTCGAGTAACCTAAACCCACGGGATCAACCGTAACCTTGAACATCATGTTCCAAATGACTTTAGTTACTCTGGGAGATCAAGTTCCCCAAAGCATGTTTGGTGAGGTAATAAAGGCAGCCACCTTGTTAAATTTTGGCCAGAGACCTCACCCACCTCCAGAGGATGTTTCAGTGGAGGAGAATGTTCCAATAGATGAGGCTGATGAGGCCCAAGAGTAGCAACAGATGGATTAAGAAATCCTGGATAATGAAAATGCACAATTAGCTAACACCAGGAGGGATGAGGTCCATGAAAATACCAACCATCCTGAGACTAGAGAAGAGGTTATGGATAGTACAATAGAAGATGCCATTATGGCAGAAAATATTGAAGGCTCTGGAGAATAGGAAAAGGAAAGAGAACAAGAATAAGAAAAGGAACTGGAATAGGAGAAAGAGCCTGAATACGATGAACACTCTAGGAATGTGCCTCTAGATTCTAAAACGAATCCCAATGAATAGATCCTAATGGTGAAGCTGCCCTAGTTGCCCCAATGGCTGGTCAAATCAAAAAAAGAAAGACCCCGGCGGTGACATCAGGCGCTACACTCTCGTTGCCTGAGATGATGACCAGGAATGTGGAGGCTAAAAGGCCTATGAAAGAATAGATCATCCATACTCTTCAGACTGGTCTAACAGGTAGCACAGTTTTAACCATTGCAGCACCCCTACCAGATGCAAAGGCAGCAGCCGTAAGGCTTGACAATTACAACATAATAGAAGTAGCATTGGGGAGGAGAGACAAATAGGGTGATCTAGATTTACTAAAAGAAGCCACAAAGGTGATAGAGGCTAGATACATCAAGCAAGGACACAAGCTGAAGGAGGAAAGAGAGACAAATGCCAATCTCCTCGCACTTCTAGGATAACTTACATAGCCTTTGTTTGAGTTCCACCCTAGAACCCCTTCCCCCAGATTGCAACTTGTGCAGGGCTACGTGGATTCTCTACGAATCATGAAGAATAAAGCACAAGCTGTAGATGGGTGGGCCACCGAGCAAGTGACCACCATGAGACAATTTCTAGTGGTGTCCCTCCCAGACCTTTATCGAGTTGATTCTCTTCTTAGCCAGGCAAAGGCCTCTGCTCTCGTATGGGAGAAATATTTAGCAAAGTATGAAAAATGGAAGGCTGGGCTAGAAGAAATCCGCAACATAGGATAAGAAGTCACCACAGAGGCAGGGATTTTGGGAGATGAGTAACATAATTCTCTCCAAGCTTAATACTCCAAACTTGTCCTCAGGGCTGAGGTATGCAAGGAACTAGTTAAGGCCTTTAAATAGAAGGTGACTGTGGCCCAATACCCTTTAGGTTTAATTCAAGAATTCATGGCTAGATTATCGCAAGTCGATCCCTTCACCTCTGAAACATGTACCCCAGAGGACTATGTCCTCAGCAAGTTTGATGAGTGGATGGAGTCCATGTATCCCCTTGATGGAGATTTTGACTAGGGCAGGTTATCCAGATAATCCAAAACAATGATCCGATCACATGATGCCATCAAGATGGTGGATGAATTTCGAAATGGGGCTAAGGATGTTCAGGAAGAATTAGAGGTAATCCGCAGTCGGTGGGACAGCATCAGAGATGTAGATGAAGAAAGCATAGGCCAAGTATTGGAGGCCTGGGAAAAGTCATGAGCAATAAAATTCTCCAGAGCCCGGAGAATCTCGTCAGGAGATATATTTTTGTATTCATTCATTCTTTTAGAATGTAAGTTCTTGGATGTCATAATTTTATATCCCACATTTTTTTATCCTTCAAGTGACCCGTGTCCTGGCTCCCAAGGTGGACCAGTCACTTTTAAGGTAGTTAATAAAGATTGTTAGAAGGTAGGTAACCATGACGAGGCACGTTGGCTCAACAAGAAGGTTCTGACAGATGGTCTTCCCAAGGTGCCACTTTAGTATTACACCTGGTGCATCAGAGACAGTGAGCCATCCTCTCATTTATGAGGCATGTAGCCTTGATACCTGTGGGATCATATTTCTTCTTTCTCTTCCCAGCTCTCTTCTCGAGGCTGATTCTTCCACTCCTCCCTTCTTGTCTTTTTTTCTGACATGTTAGACCTTTTCCATCTCAAGGTCTTTAGTAGTGTGGTGCAGGTAGTACCGGCCACCAAAAATAGTATTATATTGTAGAGTGTAAAATAAGCTAGTTTAATTTTTAGGTCAAATGATGTGTATAAATAATAAGTCTGAGCTCATTCGAAAGGTCGGTGAAATTGATGATTTTGCAGTCCATAGCTAGTAGCAGTTCAGTTTTCTCAATTCTTAGTTCCAGAGCTCAATGCTCCATAGTTTCTAAGCTTTTAATAGTTAAATTCTCCCTTGGATCCACCATTCCAACACGCACCAGTGCTTGCTGGAGACATGTTAATGAAGAAGGAAGAGTTCTATCAATGAAGTTGTTAGCATTCTGATCTCTGGGTTAATGGTATTTTATGTTTTGTGTTCCTTATGTCCTCTGCTCTAATGCTTTAAGTAGATTAATGACCTCCTTTTCCTCTGCTATTGATTAAATATGAGTTGATGGTTCTATATTTCTTCAGCATTTAGTGTAGTGTGTTAGAGCATTGTCGATGTTTTGAATGTTTGGCATAACTATAGGTAGATGAAATCTTTCTAACTTTGCAATATCTTTTGAAGTTTATTTGTTGAATGAATGCGCACTTGTAGGAAACCCCACTTACTTGAATCCTTGGAGAAGATGAGTTAAGATAACCAGCTATCCCCCTCAAACAAAATAGTCACATTTCCCAACTGAGCCCCACACCGTCAATACCTGACTCTCACATGCTTGGAGGCCCAGGGAATCTCATTTCCCTGGACAAACTTTACAGGCAAAGCTGGTCGGTACTCCGGTACCTAACGACAAGTTACCTTTATTAGAAGACCTAGTCACAAAGTCTTGTCAATAGAAACTAGCGCTAGAAGGAGGGCATGAACTCTTCCCCCTCTAATGATTTAGATTTTACACCGCCCGAGGGTTCCCTAAGCCATAGTTTTAGTAGTCAAGCCTTCGATAGAATTGGGTCATTTTCAGCAGATAGATTTGAAAGAGTCCTTAGATCAACTCCCAATCCTAGATAGTTTACTGAACTCGAGCCTCCCGCTTGAAAGAAATGGACCTTGAAAACCAAGCTAGCCACCATTGTCTAGGGATATAGCACATCTCAGAATACCCAAGTCCCCCAGATGACCCCAGGAACTAGCGCTCAGCCTAGTCAAAATCCAACACCACTAATGGCTGCGTATTTTGGAAATATCGGGTCCCCAATGGAAACTTTTCTGGGTGCAGCCAACGATTTACCTTCACACCCAAAAAATATTTGTCCCCGATATGAGCACTTAGGCTCATTAACCATAGAAGAGCATCTGCAGGCATACAAAGATGCCATGAACCGACACCGATTCCAACACCAAGACATTGTGACCTAGATATTCCATCTATCCTTGGGGCAGAATGAGCTGAACTAGTACCTTAACCTTCCCGCCAACTGCATCAATAGTTGGTAGGACATGGAGGATGCCTTCCTTTCTGCCTTCCACATACATGTGGACCTAGTGTGGTCCCATAGCCTATTCATTTCTATCAAGAAGGAACTGAATAAACCTCTTGAAGAATTTAACAATTGGTTCTAATGCGCCTTGAAGTGGTGCACCAGCCCTTTCATCCCATCCATGGATGTAACTATCTAGACCTATCTCAATGCAATGTACCCCTTCATTGCCACTCTCCTCTAGAGAACCACCACCCTGGGCGACCGAGATACTTTGGAAATGGTTTACAACCTAGCCTTGGAGTTGTCTCAAGCTCTTAACAAATCCCTGGGTGGGATTGGGCAGAGCATGCCATTTAACATGATACCCGATGGAACTTCTTACACTGGGGGATATAACCCCAATCAGGCAATAGGTTACCCCGTGATGGCCATGAATCCCCCACCGCCACTGATAGACCAGCAAGCCCAATACATATATCCATCTCAGACCTAGACAGCACCGGGTCTGAAATCCTTTCCCTGGAATCAACCATAGAAAATGTAACAACCATAGACACAACCAACCAGAGTGCCTTTCTTCTAGTCATCTGCAGCTGGAGGATTGTAGCCCTCAACTCCGGTGAATGGTACCACTTTCCCAGTGAACCAACAACAACAACCATCACATTATGATGCGAATACCATGTTGATCACCGAGGTTGAATCCCTCTAGTGAATGTTGTCCACACTAACTATGGACATGGGTCAACTGAAGGTGGGGTCCTACGCACCCCAAAATTCTAATTCGCAGAGAGGGAATATTTTCTTCGGCCAACAAAACAATAATGCCAAAAGAAGAAACTATAACAACAGGCCTCGACCTAACCAACAATAATGGAATAATAATACTAATTCCAGAGGTACTCCTCCAAACCAAAACACTAATCAGAGTGGTGCTGGACCATCCCATTTCACACTGGTCGCAGACTTCCAGCCCATGACCAACTGGTGTAGATTGCATGACACAGGCTCCCAAAATGCGGTAAATTGTGCTACGCTAGAGAAATTCATCATGATTTCCCAACTGGATAGACAATAAGCTTATGATCTTACTCCCCCAGAACTTCATATACAAGAGCCCACTCATGGTGCCTTCACCTACGAGACTGTCTTCTTTGGGACTACCAAGGAAGACGATGAAGAATCTGGACTACAAGGATTCTTTGACAAATCTATTCTAGTCTTTGAGGCCAATGCCTTCACCAACCCATAGACTCCCTATAACACTCAGAGTCAGGCTGGTAAAGGAACACTTTACATGCCCACACCTCCCAAGGACACCCCTCCCTGGGACAACACGACCGATCGGTCTACCCCTCCAAAAGGATCTGGCTCTAACCAAGCTAAGGACCCAGCTGAGGGAAGCCACCAATTCCTGAGAGGAAGGTTTGACATCACAAAGGCGTTAGAAAAAGCCACCACCTCCATGACCTTGATGGAGGTTTTTATGAATTGTCCCGAGCAGAAGAAGTCTCTTTTGAAGCTCCTAGGAAACTCAAAAGTTGTCAGTCACCCACCCAAGACTATCTCTTTTGAGGACACCAATGCGACCGTCTTTCGAGGGAATACTGAAGATCCTCCCTTCTTACTAGGCTTGAATATACTAGGAAAGAACATACACAACTTCCTAGTAGATTCTGGGGCTTTGGGAAACATCATGCCTTTATCCATATGCCAGAAGCTTGGATTTTGACCCACCCCGTCTAATGGTGCAGTAATCCAACTGATAAAAATGCTATAAAAATGGTGGGTGAAGTGAAGAATGTATGGATTCAACTCATCCAGGACCCTAGGATGGCTAGTATAATTGATGTCCAAGTGGTGGACAACCCAGAGACTTATGGGATGTTATTATGTTAGAATTGGTCCAAGTCCCTTAACGAATACTTCTCGACTGACCTCTCCCACTTATGGCTCCCCTGGGAAGGAGAATCTAACAAGATCCAGGTTGAAAGTGAGCCCTGAATGAGATAGGCCCTCACCAAAGTTGAGAGGTTGAATGAGGTCCTATTCTCTGAGACTTCCCCCGGGGTGTACCGACCCTTTGAGATCTTAACATTCGATTTCACCCTTGGGGACAATCCCATAGTTCTGCAGAGAACCCAGGACCTGGAAGAAAAATTGAGGATTGAGGTTAACTCTCAGGATGCCGCAGAGACCCCCACCACACTCTTGTCTAACACTTGGTTCTGAGTGTGTTACCAGAAAAATTTAGAGCTATAGTGTGAACCTTGCCTAGCTACCGCCACCCAACACATCAATGCCCTCCAGAAGAAAGAACATGCATTTGATTCCCTGGAACCCAGCATTCCTACTAGGAGTGCCTACTCGGCACTGTATGTCTGGGGATCCCAATCACAAATCTCTCTAGAGGCAAACTACCCCCGCGCACCATCAGTGTCGAAAGAAGCTCCTCCCAATCCTCCCAAGAATAATCCAAAGCCCACTTCATCTTCCCAACCCCAGATAGCAAATGATGACCTGTGGACCCTTAAGTTCGATGGGTCCCGATCCAAATAGGGTTACTGGGCCAAAGTAGAATTAATCAACCCATGGGGGAAATCCTTCCTCACGTCCTATAGGTTGTAGTTTAACTGCACAAATAATGTCATGGAGTATGAGGCTTTGTTCCTTGGGCTCCTATTTTCACTAAGGAAAGGAATCACTCACCTCCGAGCCCTCAATGATTCAGAGCTGATTATTAAACAAATCCAGAGTCAATACACTTGCCACGATAAGAGGCTGGCTGCATACCGTAACTAGGCATCGAGCCTTATTGAATATTTTGATGCCTTTGGCATTGATCTTATTCTACAGAGAAGGAATTATGTCCCAGATGCCCTTTCCATTTCTGCCAGCACACTTGATCCAATGGCTAGCTCGCGACTCCGGAGATTTTTGGTTGAGATGATCCCCACCCCGTCCATTCCAGATAATGTCACCCATTTTTAGGTCCTTGAGGACGATCAGTATATCCTGGCCTTCATGGCCAATGTTGGTACCTTTGAAGATGAGATAGTGGAAGAGAGAGATCATGATGATACTGGTCAGGGTGATGAAGATGATGGGATCCTAGACCTACCAACCAACACCATTCCAAAAGGGATGGACGCACTTGAATGAATCTTTGACTCGGACACTTGGGGCTGGGAAAAGATATCATCCTCTTGTGAGGGAGGAAAATTTGAGAAACTGAACATCGGCTAGCCCAGTAAAGAGAAAATGATACACATTGGCACCTCCTTCTCCCCTGAGAAGAAGGAGAAGATTCTCACAGTTCTCTGAGAATACATTGATGTGATCACGTGGGGGTATGAGGATTTGAAAACCTATGATACATATATTATGACTCATACTATCTCGCTCAAACTTGATGCTAAGCCTTTTTGGCAAAAGAAATGACCGGTCAACCCACTGATTGAGCCTCTGATTTATCAGGAGGTTCATCAAACTACTATCAGCCTAGATAATCTTTCTAATCCGACATACTATGTGGGTTACCAATCTCGTCCCTGTGAGGAAGGAAAGTGGTGAGATCCGCCTTTGCTTGGATTTTTGAAATTTGAACAAGGCCTCCAAGAAATATAATCACCCTCTCCCCTCATTGGATGAGGTGTTGCAAATCGTGAACAAATCACAAATGATGTCTTTCTTGGATGGGTACTCTGGGTACAACCATCATGGTTAAATATGAAGATAGAGACAAAATGGTATTTACCACCAAGTGGGGAATGTTTGCCTACTAGATAATTCCCTTTGGCTTGATTAACATAGGGGCCACATTTCAAAAGGCTATGGACATTACGTTCAAGGGCCTTGTGAACCGGTGCATAATCATCTACATGGATGATTTGACCATCTTTTCCCCGGACAGGTGTGATCATTTTGCCCACCTCGCCCAGATTTGTGAGATGTGTCACTGGTATGGAATATCCTTCAACCCTAAGAAATGCATATTCAGGGTCACTAAAGGGAAGTTTCTCAGGGATATTGTCTCTGAGAAGGGTATATCCATTGACCCTGAGAGAGTTGAGGTGCTTCTAAACCTACAAATTCCTGACAGCAAGAAATAAATGAGGTCTTTTTTTTGGAAATATCAACTTTGTCCATCGGTTCATCATTGGATTCTCTAAGATCATGAAGCCACTCAATGAAATGATGAAGAAAGATACCAAAATTGAGTGGAGTCCTAAAGCAAGGCAGGCATTTGCCCAGATCAAATAGATGATAATGGAGGCCCCAGTTCTGGCTAGTCTGAACTATTCCCTCCCTTTTTACATCTATTCCTTTGCTTCGCTGTATTCTACCATGGCAGCGTTAACCCAAAAGGTCAAAGGGGGAGAATGGAAAATAGCTTTCATGAGCTCCCCCTTTAAGAATGTTGAAGTCTGGTATTCACCTTCGGAGAAGCAGGTCTTTTCTCTTGTTCGCGCCATGAAGAAATTCAAACATAATATTCTTCGGAACAAGGTGCATGCTATCATCCCAGACCAGGTAGTGAAATCTCTATTGAGGTAGAGTGAGTTGGGTGGGAGACAGGGGAATGGATGGCCATCCTCCAGGAATACAATTTAGAAATGCAACCCATGAAAATAGTCTGAGGCCAGGGACTATGTAGAGCGATGGAAGAAGAGACTCCCCACATTGAATGTCAGACATAGATGGTGGAGTCCATTACTCAAGATCCATGGTATGCAGATGTGGTGTACCTATTGTTAAATAATAGATTCTCAGAGGGATTGCCTCCAAACAAATTTTGTGCCTTGCAGTTGAAAAGTGCACACTTCATGATAAAAAATGCTATGCTTTTTTGCAGGAACTATGGAGTGTACCTTTGGTGCATCGATAGGGTTCAAGCTACAAAAATAATCACAAAATTTCATGGGCAGTTTGGAATCAGGTATGGCTCAGCTGATGCCACTTCCCATTAGATCCTTTGGGCCAGATACGTTTGGCCCTGTATCTTTAAAGATGTCTACACTCTCGTCTGGAAGTTTCATACTTGCCAAACTATAGCACATCATGACTATAATCTGGCTATGCCTTTGCAACCGATTTTCAAATCTAGACCTTTCACCCAATGGGCATTTGACTTCATCGGGGAAATCGACCCCAACTCATCCACCAACTAGTGGTACATTCTAAACACTACTAATTATTGCACCCGGTGGTCCAAAGCAATACCTTGCAAAAATAATACGGCAGATGTAGTTATAAAATTTCTGGAAGAAAACATCGTCACAAGATTTGGAATGCCCTTTTCTATAGTGTGTGACAATGGTCTGACAATTTCTTTGGTGTAATTACTTGAATGTACCTATGACTAGAAGATCACTTTGAAGTTTTCCAGCAACTATTACCCCCAGGGGAATGGTGTGGCTAAGTCAACCAATAAAAATTTGCTTGAAGTGATCAAACACCTGTTAGAATAGAATTCCTGGGACTGGCACCAAAAGATAAGATTCACCCTTTGGGCCGATTATATTCAAATTAAAGCTGCCCTGGGGACATCCCCATTCCATTTGGTTTACGGCTAGAACCCAGTGTTCCCCATTAACTTACAGATCCCAATTTTATAGTTTATGCAGGAATTTAGCAACTGGGACAATATTGTGGAGGTTCAGGTCCTAAACCTGGTACGAATGAAAGAACAAAGAGATGCAGCCCTTGAGCATTTTGTGCGTCACCAAGAAGTAGTGAAACAATGGTTTGACCAAAGAGCCCAATATAAGGCCTTTCAATTTTTGGACTTGGTCCTCTTGTGGGACAAGGCCCGGGAAAAGAAAGGAAAGCACACCAAATTCCAACGGCTCTGGCTCAGACCATATTTGATCTTAGAGGTCTGCGGGGCAAATGTATATCGCCTCAGTACCATGATCGGGGAACTCGTCCCATTTCTCATAAATGGACTATTTCTCAAGCATTATTTTGAATGGGGTAGGTTTGTCTGGAGTTGTATTATATGTAAATTTGCTTTCTTGTAAATATTTCTTTCCTGATGCTCCGTTTGGAGTGCCTTGTCTTGTATATAGTTTTGCTGGCTATCCGCTGGGACCACCCCCTTTCCTTTTTGTTTTGCTTTTGGGTTTGTTCTTTTTTTCTTTTTTCTTTTTTTTCTAGCTCCCAGTGTTTTTCCCCCCTTTTTGTAGGTTGGTATGCTTCACATAACATCTAGTCTCTGGGATAATACCTTTTGCATGGTGGTGAACTTGGAATCTATTGTTAACATGGTGGAATTGATCTGGTCTCTAGAGTTATCGTGTAATTTTGGTAACAGGATATGAGTAATCTTCATCAGATTTATCCCCAAAATTCTAGCAATCAGTTAAATCAAAATCTAAAGGAACAAGTAATCAGACACAATGAGAGTAGATCGGTCACACTAGCTTGTTGGCCCAAGTCTGAACTTTTAAAAAAAAAAAAAATTCTTCTCGGGTCCAGAGTTTTTCTTCCCTATTTAGAAAATTAAGGTGGATGAAAGGGTGAAAGAAGTACCACCATTAAATTTATCTAAGCTTAAGCTTAATGGTGAAAGAAGTACCGCCTTCCCATCCAGAAAAGAATAAAATGATAAGGAAAGAAGAAATGGTGTAGAAACTCTGGTATCCGGGGGAAATGAGAAAATTTGATGAATTTTGATCAATATATCTAGTGCCTCTTCTCTGCTTCTCCCAGGGGTCATCAGCTTTATTTCCCTTCAAAGAACACACTTCTCAACTGACAAAAGACCAAGGATTGAATCATGTATGAGCTGGATTGTCTTAGACGCTTCATGCCTTGCAAATAGGATGCTCTAAGTAATGATTAGTTTCGGTTTTGCTAACCAAATATTCCATGGTTCTCAAATGTGCTAAGGCATTCATCCCAGCTAGTCACCACTTGTTATGCCCTGCATACTCGTCCCTACATATTGTGTGCAAAATGTTGGGTCCCCTCTTTTCGCTTTTGGCTCTTGCCTTGTTTTCTTTGCCTTTGTTTTTCTTTTCTTTCTTCTTTGGGTTTCCCCTCTTATGAGGTTTGTTTTATTTTTTCTTTTCTCTTTCGTGTCCCCGGGATTCTGGGATTCTCTGCCATGATGTCTTCTTCTCGCAAGAAGGTATGGTTGCATGGAATCCCCGGGCCGAGAGTCTGTAAGTTGGCTTGTTCCAGAGTTTGTGGGAAAAGAGAGGTAACTTGATTTCACCTTGGGTATAAATTGAAATTACTTGCCAATTTTATAGTTACCACGATTAAAAACACTTGTGCACTCAAAGCAATTCTTAGGTGACTAATCGGTGTTTAAACTACGATTACTCTGTACTTAGTGGGTTGCTGCTAGTTGGTTCAAGGTACCTGTTTGTGGTTGTTCAAAGGTAGAACTTGTTACGAGAGTGCTCTTGGTGTGCTCTTTCCTTTCTCTTCTTTGGATTTCAGGTAGGTTCTATGGTTTCTTTTTGTTTCCATGTTTTTCTCATTGTTTCCTTTTATTCTTGTGTCTTCACTTGTTCTGTTGGTTTTGTGTTGCGTGTTTTGTTTTCGGTCTGCGGCCTATTGGTGGGTTGGCTCTATGAGAGGGTTGTCCACCCTCTGCGTAGTTTTAGATTAATGTCAATAATGTATATTGTCTTAGTCTTTTTTGTGCATATATGTGTATAGTTATGTAAATTTGTAAAAGCTTGTAAATGTTGTATATTTTGTGTGTATGTGTTTGGGTCCTAGGCCCTTTGTATTTTTGTGCATGTATATATCCTATATATCCTTTTGAGCTCATGAGATCCTTGTGCTCTATCATGTGTCTCACCCATGAGACCGAGCTCATCAAGACAAAGTTTCCATGGTTTGAACTTGGCACCTCACTAGTTCAAGCCATATCGACTTTCTCTCTCCTCCGTCTCATCACCTTAATGGCAGGATTAAATTCCCATGAGTGGGTATTCAAACCATGTCCCCTCTGACATTTATTTTACCCTGTGTCAGCCCACTTGTCACTATTAATGCCTTTATGTCACTTGCCACTTGACCACATGCAAACCCATGTCAGCCAAATACGGTTTCTTACTAGTCACATCAGCATGGCAATGGCTAGATTATCTGGGCTCTGGGCCTCAAGTGGTTCCTTGTCCTATATTTCCCCTAGTCATTTGGTTCAATTTCCTTGGATTCCTATTCACAACTATTACAAGTATTCCATAACTTTTTGATGTATGCTAACACTTTTTGAACAGATGCAAGGTGGTGATGATTTCCCCAAAATTCTAATATTCTTAATATATATCATGTTCTAACAGTTCTTCGGTCTTTTAGGTTGCGGACAAGTTGATCGAAGATTTTGGAAGTGATCACCCCTCCTTCTAGCCCGGAGCTTCCTACCACTTCCACCTGAGCGGCTATAAAAACCAAGGCCGAGAGGTTGTTGGCAAAGCTTCCCCTGACCTCTAAATATTCCAAGGATGGTGCTATTGTGGGATCAAAAATAGAGTCCAGAGTTCAAGAAGTAACAGACATAGGGCCCAGGCCTTGGGTGGAAATGCAAGGCTTGATTCAAGACATTTACAAACTAAAGGCCATGGGAGACAATCTGGCCACTCAGATCGCTGCCTCCGATATCATCAAAGTGGCAAACTTTCCTTTCTCAGTGCAATCACCAGAGTTAATACTCCAACTAGCAACATTATACAACACACCAACTTGGACCGTCCTACTCCCAGATCCTCGGCCACTATAGTACCTAGAAATAATCGTCACCTTGGAAGTAGCAAGTTTTTCCTTGGGGCTAGGGATCCCACAGTTTAACAGATCTATTGTTTGGAATCGGCTCCAGACATTGCAGGAGTTTGAGGGCGCTAAACTTATTTCTCAGCAACATATCAATAGCCACTAGCTAAAAATCGCAAGGAAGGATTACAGGAGGATGAAGTTGGAAATTCCCCACGGTGAGTTCAAAGAGCCCATCCAGGCGGGCATTGTATTTTTATGCAGGATCTTCATATTTCCCCAGGCCTGGGATTTCTTGGCATGGATGTATTACTTTCTATACTACATCACCACTCATAGTCAGAATTTCAACTGGGCGGCCCTTATATCCAATCACGTAGACAAGTAGCTGAAGAGCGTCGCCTAGAACTCAAAGTTTTATATGATTTCATACATGTTATGGGCGCTAGCACAACAAAGGTTGAATTTTCCAGGTTTGGGAATAGTTGGGGAACTTGCAAATGGGCCAGGCCAAATGGCATCATGGGATCATTATCCCCAAGTGCAATGGGAACTCAGTTTCCCAAATTTCTGCCAGGTAAATGATATTTTTGTTTACCACAACATTCTAACACTTACTCGAGATACTAGGTACCGACTATCATAGGCAGTGATGACTCTGGTCAGCTCCTATGACTTCTTTTTCATTCAATTCCAACACCACACCTACATTTAGGTGATTGGCTTGAATGGGAAGCCCCATCTTCTTCCCCGGTATTATGGGGATAGAATTATTCTTTTGGAATTCTATCGGTAGATGATGGATCTACACGCCTTCTTTACATTGAAGATGGTCATCAACATCCCATTCCCATTCTCATGTGGGAATCATACATGAAGCCTCGCCATAGCCCAGGAGGTAAACAGTGAATTGAAGAACCTGGGGCTGGTAGAATTCCACCACACCCGAAAAAACTATGATCCTCTCAGCAAGATTGTCACCACACTTCCCTGGGCATCCCTGTCCCATGAAGTGGATATTGAAGACTTTTGGGCAGATTACCAATATGATTTTGATCTTCAGGCCTGATAGCATTCACGGATGATCAAAGGGCTCATGAAAGCGCTTGACCTTTGGACTTTCCTAAAAGGCTTTAAAGATGATGGGCCGCTAGAAAATCTAGCATATAAAGAACAAGGGCTAAACAAATTAGATCTTCCTCTGGTGGATTGGGCCACCCCTAAGGACCTAATGATTGAATGGGTATGACATCCCATTATAGAAGCAAGTCACCAATAATTTTCCTGGGCATGTCTAAAGAGTGCCCGAAAGAAGCCAATGATCAAACGGGCTACTCCCTCTTTAGCCGGCGTTTGACCTTCTTCATCTACCACAGCTGCTAAACCAAGTACAAGTAAAGGAAAAGATAAAGAGGGTGTCTTGATTCCCAAAGTGCCTCCACAAATTCCCACCCTTCTAATGGCTCAGCTATATCAACAAATGGAGTTGACGAAGCTAGGCAGCCAACAAATAAGTATGCAAGTATCCTCCGGCCTCCTTGTAGCTCCAATGGCATCTACTCACCCGGTGGGATCCCCATCATTTGAAGCAATGATGAGCAGATAGACTTTCGCTGAGGTGAATTCTACTAGTATTCTAGAAACCAGGGCTTCATTGGTAAGAAAGAAGAAGAAGAAGGTGACTCCTACACCGAGCATAGCCACTAGTCCCGGTATGCTAGATATGCCCCCGGTGGATGTCAGTTTGCACTCTCCCAAATTGGAAGATATTTTGGACTCCTAACCCCCGCATGATGATTTTGACAACATTTTGTCAGTGGAGGAACTCATGAAACTCCAACAAGATATGGGTCATGCAGTGGAGGAGATTGTAGCTCAGGATAAAGAAGAGGTCCCCATGGAAAAGGAAATCCTAGAAGAAAATGATACATTAGAGCAAGAGGCCTGGAAAGAAGTACAAATAGGGCCTAAGAAGGAGAAGATACCAGCCAAGGAGACTAAAGACACACCAAGGAAACACACAGATGAGAAATCAATGGTCGAGGAACCTGGACCCACGGGATCAACCATACCCTCAACCATCACACTCCAAACGCCTTTGGTTACTTCAGGAGATCAAGTGCCTCGAAGCACATTTGGTGAGGTAATAATGGCAGCTGCCTTGTTAAATTTTGGCCAAAGACCTCACCCACCTCCAGAGGATGTTCTAGTGGAGGAGAATTTTCCAATAGATGAGGCTAATGAGGCCCACGAGAATCAATAGATGGATCAAGAAATCTTGGATAATGAAAATACAGAATTAGCTAACACTGAGAGGGATGAGGTCACTAAAAATACTGATGATCCTGAGACTAGAGAAAAGGTTCTGGATAGTACAATGGAAGACGCCAGTATGGAATAAAATATTGAAGGCTTTGGAGAACATGAAAAGGAAAGAGAACAAGAACAAGAAAAGGAACCAAAACAGGAGAAAGAGCCTAAATACAATGAACACTCTGGGAACGTGCCACCAGATTCTTAAAGGAATCCCAATGAATAGGTCTTAATGGTGAAGCTGCCCCAGCCACCCCAATGGCTAGTCGAATCAGAGAAAAGAAAGATCCCGACGGTGACATCAGGCGCTACACTCTCATTGGCCGAGATGATGGCTAGGAATGAGGAGGCTAAAAGGCGCAAGAAGGCATGAATCATCCATACTCTCCAGATTGGTCTGACAGGTAGCATAGTTGTGACCATCACAACAACCCCACCAGATGTAGAGGTAGTCGTCATAAGGCCCAAGGATTACAACATAATAGAAGCAGGATTGGGGAATAGAGAAAAATAGGGTGAGCTATATTTACTGAAAGAAACCACCAAGGTGATAGAGGCTAGATACATCAAGCAAGGCCAGAAGATGAAGGCAGAAAGAGAGACAAATTCCAATCTCCTTGCGCTTCTGGCAGAACTTACACAGCCTTTGTTTGAGGTCCACCCCAGAACCCCTTCCCCTAGATTACCGCTTGTGCAGGGTGACGTGGATTCTCTACAAATCATGAAGAAGAAAGCACAAGCTGTGGATGGGTGGGCCGCCAAGCAAGTGACCACCATGAGACAATTTCTGGCGGTGTCCCTCCTAGACCTTTATCAAGTTGATTCTCTTCTTAGCTAGGCAAAGGGCTCTACTCTTGTATAGGAGCAAGATTTAGCGAAGTATGAAAAATGGAAGGCTAGGCTAGAAGAAATCTGCAATAGAGGAGAAGACGTCACCATAGAGGCAGGGATTTTGGGAGATGAATCATATGACTCTCTCCAGGCCCAGTACTCTAGACTTGTGCTTAGGGGTGAGGTATGCAAGGAACTGTTTAAGGCCTTGAAATAGAAGGTCATAGCGGCCCAATACCCCTTGGGTTTATTTCAAGAATTCATGGCTAGAGTATCGCAAGTCGATCCCTTCACCACCAAAAAGTGTACCCCAAAGGACTATGTCCTCAGCAAGTTCGATGAGTGGATGGAGTCCCTGTATCTACCTAGCGGAGATTTTGACCAGGGTAGGTTATCCAGATTATCCAAAAAAATGATCCAATCACATGATGCCATCAATATGGTGGATGAATTCTAGAATGAGGCCGAGGATGTTCAGGAAGCATTAGAGGTCATCCACAGTCAGTGGGACAACATTAGATATGTAGATGAAGAAAGCATAGGCCAAGTGTTGGAGGCCTGGGAAAAATCAGGAGCAATAAAATTCTCTGGAGCCCAGAGAATCTCGTCAGGAGATGTATTTTTATATTCATTCATTCTTTTAGAACGTAAGTTCCTGGATCCTAGAATTTTGGATCCCACATTTTTGTATCCTTCAAGTGACCCGTGTCCCAGCTCCCAAGGCCAACCGGTCACTTTCATGATAGTTAATAAAGATTTTCAGAAGATAGGTAACCACAATGAGGCATGTCAGCTCGACAAGAAGGTTTTGACAGATGGTCTTCCCAAGGCGCTATTTCACTGTTACACCTAGCGCATCGGAGACAGTGAGCCACCCTCCCATTTATGAGGCATTTAGCCTCAATCCCCAAGGGATCAGATTTCTTCTTTCTCTTCTTGACTCTCTTCTCGAGGCTGATTCTTCTGCTCCTCCCTTCTTGTCTTTTTCTTCTGACATGTCAGACCTTTTCTGTCTCAAGGTCTTTTGTAGCATGGTGCAGGTAGTACCGACCACTAAAAATAGTATTATATTGTAGAGTGTAAAATAAGTTAGGTTAAGTTTTAGGTCAAATGATGTGTATGAATAATAAGTCCAACCTCATTCGAAAGGTCAGCGAAATTGATGATTTTGCAGTCCATAGCTAGTAGCAGTTTGGTTTTCTCAGTTCTTAGTTGCAGAGATCAATGCTCCATAGTTTCTAAGATTTCAATAGTTAAATGCTCCCTTGGAGCCACCATTATAACACACACTAGTGCTTGCTGGAGACATGTTAATGAGGAAGGAAGAGTTTTATCAATGAAGTTGTTAGCATTTTGATCTCTGGGTTAATGGTATTTTATGCTTTGTGTTCCTTTTGTCCTCTGCTCTAATGCTTTAGGTAGATTAACGACCTCCTTTTCCTCCACTATTTATTAAATATGAGCTGATGGTTCTGTATTTCTTCAGTATTTAGTGTGGTGTGTTAGAGAATTGTCGATGTTTTGAATGTTTGGCATAACTATAGGTAGATGAAATATTTCTAACTCTGCAATATATTTTCAAGTTTATTTGTTGAATGAATGCACGCTTGCAAGAAACCCCACTTACTTGAATCCCTAGAGAAGACGAGTTAAGATAACCAGCTATCCCCCTCAAACAAAACATTCACATTTCCCAACTGAGCCCTTCACCATCGAGACCTGACTCTCACATGCTTGGAGGCCCAGGGAATCTCATTACCCCAGACAACCTTTACAAGCAAAGTTGGCCGGTACCCCGGTACCCGGTGACAACTTACCTCTGTTGGCAAATCCGCTTACAAAGTCCCGTCTACAAGTTCTCCATATGTCTTATGACTGATACCTTCTCTGGAAACGTAATCCTTAGGTAGAAAGATTAAGAAACGTCAACTGCAAGATAATTGAGAATAAAGGAGGAATTTATTTGGTGATTTGGTTGTATGACAGGTCTAGATGATGAAGCGAGGAAGATAATGACCTTTTCAATTCCTGGGGAATGGCGCTGCTGAAGTTTTTGTGGCCTAGGGCTATTCAAGAAATATTCATGATATTTTCCAGCATGGATAGAAGGAGTTAAGAAAGGATAAAATTCCTCATATCTACCCTACTCACCCTTCCGTAACTGTATTTGATGCTACGCCAGACACACGGATTGCCTAAATTGTAAAGCCACTACTTTAAATTTGTGGATTGTGGATTGAATTATATCATAAACCATCAGATTGAGTGGAACGTATCTTTGTCTTGGTCATGATCTCAGACAATCCTATAATGATCAAGACTGCCAGAAGTAGCAGACATGTGGCTTGAGTTATCTTCTTCATTGCATGTTCACATGAAATTTCCTCCAATTTAGTACATGTGTTTTTTAAAATTTTTATGTGTTTGGAATTAAACCAGCTTAAACATATATCTATTGAGCGTATGCATTTCTTTAGATTTTTATGCATCTTTGGGAAGGGTGCATTAGCATCGTTCATTTGAATTATAATTTAGTGTATACATTTGGAATTTATTTGCAAGTCAACCCTTAGAGTGTGCTGGTTAAGCCGGCCGATCCTTCAATAGATTTTGGCTAAACTAAAAAGAAGAGGATGAAGAAGATCGATGAGAACAGTAAATGCATGGTGAGTGAACGATTTTGAATGAATTTAATGGCTATCAAAATTAAGGTTTTTGATTTTAATAGTTGGTTCGCGATCATGGCTCAATTTTTCAACTGGATTTGAGAATATGGTTTTTAATGGAAAAATGATTATTGATGGCAATGAGAGAGAATATGGTTTTTAATGGAAAAAGTAATATGGGTGGCAATGAGAGAGTCATCAAACACACCAAGTGTTGAAAACCGATGTGATTCTTTGTTATGCTTTGATCAATGCATTGATTTCAAATTTTTATTATTTAATTTGATGCTATTTTCATCATTCTCAAATAACATCAAATTAAATGGTAAGTACAATGTTCTTTCACAAATTTGATCAAATTTGTGAACATCTCAAATTAAAACAAAATTGTGAAATTGAGGATGATATCATAGTACTTATTAATGATTTAACAATGTTAAATTAGTAATATAAGTAACAAGAAATATAGTACAAGTTTTGCGCAATATGTTTTAAAGTATGGAAACTCAAATATGAATGAATACATTTTTTTTGGGATGTGATGCTCCAAAAATTTCCCCTTCTTATTTGTAATTGACATTTCATATCTTTAAATATTGGATGAAAGGTCCTTCATCGAATAATAAGAAAATTAGATAAAAGCCAAATCCATCCTATCTATGTACACTCTTAAATGAATCATCCTCTAGAGCTAGAAACATTAACATGGTGCAGGAGCACTACAAAAACAAGAGGAGGAAGGTCACAAGACCTCCAATGCATAAGGACTTGGTCCTTAATCCATTTTTCATAAGTTTTTTTGTTTGTAATAAAGACCCCACCTTGTAACCCAATAAGATGGATTTGGCAAGCTTATAAGCCACCATGGACATATAGGCTTAGGGGTGCTTAGGAGAGTCATACAAATGTTAAGGATATGTCTTAGAAGTTTTATGACAAGTCTTAGATTACTCAAAGTCATCAAGTTACAATAATGCCATGTTTGACAACATTTTGTAAAAGTTGTAAATGTTGCTAATGACAACTTTCCACCAAAAGTTGCATTTTTCACCCAATGGTCACCATAGTTCAAAAAGTGTTTAGGAACCATTGGGGAAGGAATACAAATGATGACACAAATCTCTCCAAGAGGAGAGGAGGACATTGCAATGATTTGGGCATATTGAATTTGAATAAAACTGGGATTTTCCTGCATTTTCTATGTTTAGAAATTGTGTATGGCTTTATATGGTCTGATGATGATCTAATTCCAAGTAGGGATTGTAGTGGTGCCTCTTACCTTTCATATGCAACAAGTCTGAGGCCTTGATTGATTTTTTGGAGGGAGAAACACCATTTTACTCTCTAGAGGTCTATACAAACAACATTCCTAGGGCTTGGCAACAAAATGGCCATATCTTGCAAATGCACTCTTTCTTCTTAATGTGCCTAGAGGAAATCTAAGTATGGCCAATATAATTTAACAATCTAGTGGTGTTTTTCAGGTTCCAAGTGGGAGTAGGGACAAATTTGATTCCCTCGGTGGACATCTCCATGTGGCCACTGTGTATAACTTGAACAAAGGCTCTATATCATGAGTTGTGCGATTGACCAAAGACTATAACTTTGGATTTAGTGTTTTATTCATGTGCAGAAGACATCTAAGTAGTTTTATTTGTGGGGAAGCATTGTTTTAAATAATTTCCTTTGGAAACCAAGCCTAATTAGGACAATTAGGCCTCCTAGTCTTAGTAGGGGTTAATACCATTGATTAGTGACCTATATAATTACTTTTGGGGGCGTGGTGTAAATATATAAAGGGTGTCAGAATCACCTATTGGTTGGTTGGGTCCTTTGGAGAGAAAAGGAGTAAAGTGGGAAAAACAGCCCAGGAAGGGCTACAAGGATTAGGAGTCTTTTGTGAGGCAAGTATACACCAGTGGTTGGGAAGTGCACAACCAATGGTTGTTTCATGTCATGTTGGTCTAGATAACACCACTTCAAATCCCTTTAGGTCCCTTGGGTCTTGGAAAGTATAGCAAGCCTAAGTAAGCCATTGTATCCTTAAGGATCACTTGGAGTCCCTAATACAAACTTAAGGGTTTGATTTTATTTTTGAAGCAATGGGGATATGGAACCTAATAAACAAAGTGCCTTGCACCCTATAGAGTCAGAGTTGGGATGTTAGAGTCCTTGGCTTAGTTCTTGGATTGAGGAACCTATCATATCAATAAAGAATGGAGAAGCAAGGGCTCTACATCATAACACTACTTGAATCTACAAAATTCTTACTCATACACTACAAATCACAAATGATGTAAATGGAAAAATTTATTTTGCATACACAAAAAAGAAAAGATTTAATTATTTCACTAGATGTACCCCTACACAAGAAAAATATTACTGCAAATATTTTCATGTTAGCACCAAAATGTCATAATTACGTATATATTTGACTATCTTCCTAACAATTGCACCTTGTTAGGGTGCAAGTGCTAGTCTATTCTAGATTATGCATTATCTTTGCATCATTTAGGAGGGTATTGTCTGTTGGAGTAAATAGTTCACTATTTAATCTTTACTTAAGTTTACTTAGGTACATTCATTAATTGAGTAGATGGATATCATTGAGTCTAAATTGGACTCCACCTTATCCTAGAGGATATTATTGAGTTCTATGAGAACTCTCCTTCCTCTAGGTTGAGACACTTGTCTCAACCTTGTCCATGTTTCCTATCTACTCTTGCCTACATAAGCAGAGCCATGCAAATGTGATTAAAACTGCCATGCAAATGTGATTCAGACTAATTTCTACCACACTGCTCTCTCAATGCGGTTCAAACTTGAAAGAGCAGTTCTCTAGAAGACTAACAAACTATTTTTTATGGTCACCAATGCAACCCTTTCAAATAACCTGTCTAAGTTTAAAACATAATAGTAACTACAAATGACATCATGTTAGGGTAGGATTTTTGTGCCATATTTGAAGATGCTACAAAGTGTGAGAACAATGCTATATTCTCCTGTGAATAATCTGATATACATGAAAAGAAAGCTTCCTGCATCAGAGAGTATGCTGCTTTAGATACATGGGGCATGGGAACTTCAAATTTTAAGAGCTAGAGCATTTTCTTCATTGTGTGCCTCGCACAAGGATCTGACTAAGAGTATAACAAGCCTATCACCATCAGTTGTTGCATTTCTTTGCTCTCAAATTCTTGATTTAAAGTGTTTTCCACTACATCTAGTAGCTTCCCTTTTCCATGCAAATTCCAAACCCAGTCCACAAGAAGCATATTATGTTTTCCTAGGCTAAAGTCGAACACCCACCTCCCAGAGCCAATTTCCAAAGCCACTGCGCCATAACTGAACACATTGGATTTGACACTGGAAATTCCAAAGAGGGCACATTTTGGGGCCATGTACCCCTATTTTCCTACTATTGTTGATGTCTGACAGAACTAATTATGCTTCATCACCTGTGCCAATCCGAAGTTTGTCAACTTTGCATTGAAATGGGAATCCAGCAGAATGTTACTAGACTTAATATCTCTGTGGCCAACACATTCATCCACAGAACCTGATCAGGTTATGAGAACATAAAGATTCAATGTTCCTAATTCTTTAGAATCTGATCAAACCCGATCGAGTTCTGAAAAACTAAAAACAAAGGAGGATTTTGAGATATATATATATATATATATATGTAATTTTTACTTCTTCATAACCTAATCAGGTTTTGAAGAAGTGAAAATTGTGCATTTTAATCTCCAGAACTCGATCAGGTTATGGTGGAGTTGAAAATGTACTTTTTTATTTTCAGAACTTGATTAGGTTATTTTAAATTTAGAAACTTGATCGGATTATGGATTGAGAAGACGCTTGGAATATGACCAAAAGGCTTGGAGGCTCATTTTCCCTCCATTTTTGTTCTTTTAGACATTTTTTCATTTTATAAGGTGAATTATCAACTTTATCTTCATCAGGTTTGTAATTTTTCAATAGGGTAGCTCTATAATTTTCACCATAATCTCATACATCTTCTTAGCTCTGTAACCATATAATTTTTTTCTATTTTTGGACAACATTAGCACAGTAAACTTTAATTTTCTTAACCAATGTCTTGACAATCCTCATAGACATTTGTCTACCATTTTTTTAATAACTTTTGATATACTTAACCAAATTACAAATAAATTACATATTATTTTTCTACACTTCATTCCATACACTTTTTTTTACAAAAAATCATTTTTGACTATTTTGATGCAAGTTATGCCTAGCACACGAACAAGTACCAAAATTTTAGGATGCGGTAACTTAAAAAAAGATAGAAAAAAATACTCATCGGAAAAAAAAAATATACAACTTCTATATCTCACTCTTACCTATCATCCTGCCAAAGGGATTTAAAAAATATTGAATATAACTTTATCTTTTGTACAACGCACTGAAACAACTATGTTATGTTTTTCTAAAAAAAATCAGGAATAGGTTTTTGTGCATGCACGATTTGACCCTCTTAATCTTATCAATTTTTCAAATAATTTAACATTTTAGAAAATAGATTTAGAGTACTACAATTTTTCATTTTTACACATCTTATTTTGAGTGCATGACCCTCAAACATCTATTCTAAGTTCAAGTTTACCCAATTTTAGAAAAAATGTGTCCACTTATACCCCCTTTATGGTTCACAACTTGGTGCACATACTCTGACATGTGATTACAAAGAACAAAAAAATATTCAAGAGACCACAAGGATCCAATAAGAAAAGAATAATATCAAAGAAATTATGTGTTCCTAAATCCATCATTCCAGAAGAATTGCGTTCTAAATCTCAGTAAAGATTAAAATCAAAGAAACTATGGGTTCCTAAACCCATCATGGAAGAATTGTGTTCTAAATCATCCAAAAGAAAAGGAAAATCAAAATCTATGTGGATTCCCAAGTATCTTCTAAATGACTTGGATACAAAAAGAAAATCAAAAGCTATGTGGATTCCCAAGTCTCTGTTAAAAGGCTTGAAAAAAAAAGGAAAAGTCAGAGTCGGCATCCAAGCATCCAAAGTCTTCCACTTCATCTCCATCTAAACATCTCCAATCTTATAACTCTATTTTGGGTCCTTATGTCCCAAAACTCATTACCTTGAATAGTTCACCCTCTTCTCCATCCATCTTGTGTCCTCATGTACCAAGATCCATATCCACTCATACATCAAATCCTCAAGATATTCCATCCATTTTTCCTCCATTCATCTGCTAGCCTTCAAGGGGTGTGTTAATATTCATCTTATCACCATTTCCATATACCTCTACACAAACCTTTCAATACCCTATCCAATATCCTGCAGCTACCACCTACCCATCCATCTCATATCCTTCCATTCCTCTTATCCAATCCATCGCATAAATCCTTGGCTACAATCTCCCTTATCCTCCATTTATTCTCTACCATAACCCTATGAACATCTTTGAGCACACTTTCAACGGCCTTGGACCATCATAACATATCTTTCAAAGCAGCACTCTCTAAAGAGAAAGAAGCTAAAGCTCCTCCATAAATGAAAAAGTATAAAAAAAAATAAATAAAGAAAAAAATACCATGGTGAAAACCTGGTAAACAGACGCCTTGGTAGAAAAAGTAAAGAGAAATCAATCCATCCTATGGTGAAAAATACTTCTTTTGGCACCTTGGATAAGTACCATGATGAAAACCTGGTAAACAGACATCATGTGTAATTCCTCCTACTTGCACTATTAACTTGGGGGAAATTTCCTTCCATGTAATCTTATCCATCATATCTTACATCCATCTATCCCATGAGCATCCATGTTCCTTCCGGTGACCTTTACAAGGTTGAGCTTATCCATGAACACACATGTATCCTAAGATTCATTATCCTTTCCATCAGCCTATTAACTTGATCTCATCTATGGTACCCTATTGTGATCGTGGTATCCCATCACTATCCTATCTAATTGACCCCTTGGTCTTGATCTAAATGAAGAATGAAAAATTTAAAAAAATTTCTCAAAAAATTATTGACATGTCAACTCTTTTGGACCACATACTTTTCATGACATCAGGTCATTATCCTATATGTTATCCCGCACCGCTCCATAAGCCTACTTTTCTATATTTGTTTTCCCTAACTTGGGTAATCTTGAGGAGATTGACTTTGAGGGTTGCACTCACCCTCTTCATCTATTATTGTCTATTTTCCTCATCCATCAGATTTCTAATCCATCTTTAATTTTCTATACCTTGCTATACATTAGGAGAAAACCAATGTGATCTTGCTTGAGAGTGAACACTCTGGATCTTCTGAGAACCCTCCTGGATTGAAATCAATCTAGACTCATAGTCTGGGGGAAATCAAATTGGCTTTGTCCTCATAGTATGATTCAAGTCAGTCATCACAATTTGAGTTTGTTACCATGGGGCATGGGTCCCCAAATTTGATCATATCTTTGGATTACACTAGAGTCGTTATTCTTATCATTTTTGAAGGCCATCTCGCTACTAACATAAAAAGTGTTTCTCAACACCTATTGGTGAATAGATTTGTCTCCTCTTTGATTACAAATTATGTTAACTCTACACCTCTTTGGAAACAAACTATCCTACCATAGTTGGGTAAGCATGAATAAATGCTTCCCTCTGAATTATTTGAGGTACAAATCCCTATTAGAAAAATTTAATAAAATTCTGAACTTAAAACCAACAATTGTACTTTTAACCCAAAATTCTAGAAGCATCTCTCAAATACTCTTAGGTATTGAGGTATTTTCAGATAATATAAATATAAAGAAACATAATCACAGAAAGGCATGGTTTCTTTGATTGAAACACAAAGAACTTGAAAGGAAATAATGAAGTGAATTATCCAGAAAGATAGATAAATACCATGAGTTCACTACAATATAGTAGCAGGAAATACACCAATTCACAAAGTAATTGACATATTATAAGTCCAAATTCACAGATTTAAACTTAGCATTACATCATAATAACATGATCATACAGAACAAAGTCAGAAATCAATCTGATCCAGTATCTTTCTATTCAATTCTCTTAGGAAACACAAGAAATCTTAACAAAATCAGAAAATGTATAACTAAGTCTCACAGATTCCAAAAATTTCCTCCCTTTCACAGTTTTACGCCTCCGCATATATACTTTAGCAAATTTGAGAGGCCTCCCTTAAAACTTGGCCTCCCAAATTAACTGAAAAGAAACGGTTTCAGACCAGTGAATAAAGATAAAGTAAAAGTATTTAACAAAAGATAAATCATAAAAAAAATGACTTAAACATAGGCATGAATACCATCACACACTTTTAGTTATTATCTCTAGACGTGGCTTCTCAGACCAGCTTCTAGCTCTAGAATGTACACACTAGCTCTTGGATCAAATGAGAGTGGAGACTCTTCACACCATTCGACTTTGCGTGACATGCACTCTTTTCCCATTTGAAGTCCTAAATTTTCTCTAACTATCTGGGAAACTGTCCTAGATTTAGATACAGCATGGACTCCACATCAGCAACTCTGGTGAAATTTTCAGCTATAATTTCCTCCTTTTCTTTGATATCATTCATTGGGTCCCCAAAACTCTTGGTCATAGCCTTTACATTTATATTTCCTTCGTTGAACTGAATGATACCTGACAAGTTCACAACCTTGATGTCTTTTAATGCATTAGTACGGATTTCTTTGATCTCTTTATCCATGGTACGCAAGCTTGAGATTGCTGTCTTAAATAAACTTCTCTTCCAACTCAGATTCTTTTTCAGAATGTAGAGCATAGAGGCATCTATCATTTTCATTGGGTTCTCTGCCAAGAACTTTCCAGCTCCATATCCTTCTATCTCAACAACTTGGGATACAATAGCAGCACATTTTTCCTCCTCTAATTCCCAAGTTGGTATCAAGGTATGAATCTCCCCAATAAGAGCTTCTCCTTCTGCAAAGGCTGCTACAAACTCTTGAATGAATTTATTTCATTCCAAAATGATGCCACCAATTGAGTCTTTCATAGCCACCATCAGGGCTCTGCACTGATGGTTTCAGCTTTTTCTTACTATCTGCAAAATTAGGGTCAAAAGCTTGCGAAGATTGAGTTAGAGGTAGTGCCCCAAATTCACTAAGTGAACTAAGGAACTCAGCCATCATGATTAAAAGCTAATTGAGCTCTTGTTTCTCCTTTCCATCTTTCTATGATTGACAAAGAATATGTTCTTCTAAAAATTTGAAAAGATGATCTCGAGTGTCTCTGTTCAGCACCCCAAACTCCATTTTTGTATTTTTGAAATCCTCTACTGCTGGTTCAAGAATACCCTCCTTCTATTTGAAAGTGGCTATCTTGATGGTTACTTTGCCTATGATGGGGTCCGTAGTCAACCTTGTGTTACTTTTGGCCTTCTTCATTTTTTGGGTATGAGCAGCATATTTTGTGACAATATCTTGATTCGGAAAAGAAACAGGTTTGGAACTGCGTTTCTCACTCACTAATTCAGTCAGCCAAGGAGGAACTGAGTTAGAAACCAACCTATTTTCAACATTCTTGGTAGGTGTCACATATTCTTTCTGAACCGCAGACTTATCCATTATTATATCATGAATTCCTTTGCCCTATTCTGGTGAAAAAGGGATATCTTCATCATTGACATCAATGTCAACAAAGCTGGAGTCATGGGAAGCCATGTGAGATCAACTTTCAGCTCTAGTTCTAGATCTTGTTTGAGGTGAAGTGGGATGTCTATTGGGCACACCTCTTTTCTTAGTTTAAGGAAGATTACCTGCATGAGGATTCAAGAAGGAAAGATTAGAAGAATCAGGTAGAACTTCAATTGAGATCGATCTGGCACTAGTTTCCTTAGGAGAGGTGACCCTCTTTCTATTTCATTTCCTTCTTTTTAACCAGTTATCTGTGTAATCTATAATGGACCTAGTTCTCAGTTTGATGTCTTCTTCTTCATCCCTTGTCCAATCTTTCTTTGATAGAGTTTCTGCATTAGGTTCAGTAAAACTAGGTTCAATGATTTTTCACTCATCTTCGACCACATCAGAAACATAAAGCTTTAGTTGCAGACTTCTAATTTGGGGAACTAATAACCTGGAATGATCTCTTATCCGAATTTCCCTTTCATCTCCTATATCCTCCCACAAATCTTCCATATGTGTATTCAGGTCCAAATACTTTTTCAAACTGAACGCCTTCATGGTAAACTCTTTATTGTCAAATCCCCTCCTCAACTTATAAAATTGCATGTCAAAATGAACTAAATTGCTTCTTATCACTGATGGATCTATGATACTCTTGCATACCAAATTTCCAAGTCTTATTGGAAACATTGATTCCCAATTATCTTCCGAGATGTTATTCTTTATTACTGTAAGCACTTGTCTACAAATTTCTTCTAAGATGAAACAATCAAAGCAAAACCTGGGTAATCTGAGAGGTTCTTTGTCAAAACTGTCAAATCTTAAATAGGTGAACTGAGCAAACTGGATATAGAAGCTCCCGTAGCTCTGAACCAACTTTTGTGCCTCTGGATAAATTCTTTGATTCAGGGTTCCAACTAACTGATTACATAGTCTCCCAAGAAAAACATCATGAACCCTCCTATATTCTTCTAGAACCTTGTCTTTCCTTAACAAAGGACAATACTAAAAAATGGTTGTATCTCTGTTCCACGGCTCATGAGGGATCCTAGAAATATCTTGGGTGCATGCAAGGAAATAGGTCAATTAGGAGGACATATAGAATTCCTTTCGCATAGCTTGCGCCTGTTTGAGTTGATCTCTCAGTGAACTTGCGATTATTTTGGCCCAGTCTAGACTCTATTTTCCTTCCAACACATTTCTATAAACTGATACATCCAATATTCAAAAATAAATACTTGTTCTAAACCTCTTATCCTATGCAAGAAAAGCATGATATTATGGATGTGGTTTTTCATATGGTCTTTGGTTAAAACTTTGGGCAATCTAGAACCACCTCTATAGTTTTTTATTGTCCATTTCCAGGCAATGTTACTGAGCTTATTTTTGCTCCTTTCTCAGAATTGTGCCAACGACTGAGTGGGGGTAAAACTAGAAAAAGCTTCATCTGGGATTTTGAAGACTAACATTATCATCTCTCTATTTATGGTCAAAATAATCCTACCCACATCATTCAACACAATTTTTGACTTGACATCATAGCGGTATATACATTGTTGAATTAGTTCTGGACATATCACAGCTGGTGGAAAGGCAGTGGCTTGGAGTAAACCACTAGACATAAATTCTGCAGTATGCTCCTCCTCTATTGAGCCTTTCAAAACTTTAACTAGCTTTTCTACTTCGACTCCCAATAAATCTGTGTCTATAATGATCGGGGTTCTACAACCTAGACTTGGAGTGTTTCCGAAGAAATGCATGTTAGACCTGATCCTTTTTTATCTTTACTCAAGTAAATGAAAGACTTCAATCTTTGAGAAAAAAGGGCAAAACCAGGTAGAAAACTGTGAATTAAATAGAGGGCTAATTGGGCGTTACCTGTTCTCTACTAAACTAAAAAATCAAAGATTTTGTCCTCTGCAGCCGAGACTCCACAACTTATCTTTGAAATGAAATGAGCTTGAAGGATGAAATTTAAATAAAACTCACTCTACGGGAAAATCATCAAAGAGATGATAATTAAATGCTGCACACAAGCTGAAATGAAATGAAGCTACTGATGTGACATATAACCATCACTTCATTTAATTAAACCCCCTTAAGTCATTATTGGTGCATTAAATGCTATCCCTTTGTTCATGCCAAAAAAAGATCTGCCTTAACCCGCATCGCCAGCTTGACTCTTCCCACGTGACCAACTACTTTTCCAAATCACCATACTATTATTCCAGTAGATAAACTCTAACATGTCATATCAGTTGTCAAATCAATCATCGCATCACCTTCGTGCTTTGTTGAATCCTTCGTTGAACTTATTTGAACTAATTTGAACTGAGGTTAAAAGTAGTTCAAAGTGGTTTGATGACATGTCCTGGGTCCTACCTACAATCACCGATATTAGGTCAAAATATTTTGATTGAACTACTTTGAACTGAGGTTCAAAGCGGTTCAAAGTGGTTCATGAGACAAAGACCGATACCAACTTTGACCAACAGAACCGACTTTCCCAAGATGGGCTCATGAGACATTTAAAGAATAAGTTCGGAGGTAAATCTGACATCACAAGGCTATTTAACTTGGAATTATTCAACACAAATGGGGATCAGGAAAAACTTCAAGGAAGACTTCAAAAAGGGAGAGAACACTTTTAATCATGGCAACTCAAATAGACACTAACACTGGCTCTGTCTCGGGACTGCAAGTTGTTAGAACTACAGAGAACTCTAAATATTGGTTTCGCAATAACTAAGACCTGAAATGGGAAAAAGGACAAAACAATTGAACTATGACTAAAGAAAGAGAGGTAAACTAACTAATATGTATAGAGGGACCTAGGAACACCATTACAACTTGAATAACTTCAGTTCCTACCCATTGTAGGTAAACAGAAGATTAATACCATCCGGGTAGGACAAACGAAAAGCATTGGAACCAATTGTCTTTGTGATAATGAACAGAGCTTTCCACAAAGATTCAAACTTCCCATGGGAACCCTTGGGTGTTTTTTTTTTCCCACAAGAGAAGTTCATGTCCCTCCATGAACTTTCTGGTATGAGCCCTCATATCAAAGATCTTCTTAACTTTAGCTGATGCTTTGTAATATGGTCCACCAAATTATCCCTCTCCTCTTCCAGTTTATTCAGGTACATGATGCGTTTCTCCAGGGAACTTTGAAATATTGGTCTTCAATTACTGTTTGCAACTTAGTCGTGGATAATTCCAGAGGTAAAGACCCATGAGCTTCTACACCATACACAAGTTCAAAAGGGGACATGTAAATATCCCTTTTTCGAGTAGTTCTATCAACCCATAACACCTCATATAGCTTCTTATGCCATTCACGAGGATTATCATTGAACAAATTTTTCATTATAACTACCAGATTATTATTACTGGACTCCGCCTGACCGTTTCCCTATGGAAAGTAATCCGATGAATGAGCTAGTGATATCCCATGTTCAAAGATAAAAGATGAAATCTCTTCTAAAGAAAAGTATGTAGAATTATTTTCCACTATCTTGACTGGTATCCCAAACCTTTTAAAGATATAGTTCAGCAGAAAGTCACAAACAACTTCAGAATTTGCCTTCTTGGTTGGGACCGCTTCCACCCACTTGGTGAAATAATTAGTGGTTGTTAGAATGTATACATGCCCTGCATTGGATGGAGGGTTGAAAGGCCCAACAAAATCTATACTTCACTATTTAAAAGGCTCTTCATTGATTAAGGGCTTGAGGGGTAATGCTGCAAGTTGGGGGTGCCCAGTAAATAACTGACATTTCTCACAATTCTTAACATAGTGATACGCATCCTTGAACATTCCCTGCCAATAGAAATGATTCCAGAGAATCTTGAAATATTTAATAGTAGAAGAAAAGTTTCCCCCGCAAGCTTCATCATGGAAGGTCCTTAAAAGTTCTTTATGTTGTGCGACATCCACACATCTTAGGAAAGTCCCATCAATGCTCTTTTTATACAGCATGTCTTATGGAATCACATACTTAGAAGCCTTCAATTTTAAGTTATGCTTCTCTTGAGGGCTCAAATGTTCAGGGAACTTCCCATAGGTGAGAAAGTAATGTAGGAGCATCTCGGGCGTAAGGGCAATCTTCCATCACCCAAAAATATGTGTTTTCTATTCAATAAGGGCTATTTTGTACAAAGCTGCTATTTTTGGAAACTTGCTATTTTTAGTAAGTTCGCCATTTGAACTCGAAATGTTTTGATTTTTCAGGTGAAGGTTCATCTTAGTCATACAAGCATGCCAGTTGAGTTTCATTGTCATAGCATCTATATTGGCGAAGTTATTAAGGAATTACTGTTGAGAGTTTAGGGTGTGAAACCTTTGAGCTCAATTTTCAGGACCTTAGAGGCTCTGGATCAAGGTAGAACCCCTGGCTGACTGACACTTTGCATCTCAACCACTGTAGATTGCGATCTCCCCTTTTCAGAAAATGGTTATAATAGCCAATCGGAGCTATGGTTCAAACGTTATGGCTTCCAGAAGTCGGGCTACCTAATCTCATATTTTGTAAATATTTAAAGTCGACCCTTTTGTAATAAAAGTGAAAAATAATTAAATGCTAAGGGTAGTCAGCCTTAATGGCTAGATTTATGGAACCTTCTCAGGCGGTGGAAAATTGCCTATTTAAGGAAGGCTCATAGTGTTTTCTAGGGCAGTTATGGGTGGTTATTTGAGGCTTTGTCCTACAGATTATTGTAAGGGATGCCCATGTGGCTTTTGATATTGTAATTTTGACATTTGTAATTCCACATTTGTGGAGCCAATAAGAGGCCAATTTTTTATTCTTGCAAATTTATGTTGTTTCTCTCTATTTTTGTTGTGTACTTGTGGTATTAAGGGGAGTCCCCTTCATCAAGTGGTATCAGAGCGAGAATTTCTTGAGTGTGTAGATAGATCACCGACTGTGAGGCAGTTTGCACTAGGACCATGGTTAGGGTTTCAGTGATAAGCATGAAAATGTCTCCACGAAGGGAGCGTGGTGGAAGAGCCGGAGGTGTGCCACCTGAGGTTAGAGCCCTCCAGAGATAAGTGCAAGCATTACAAGAAGAGATTCACAGAGGTATGAATCTTGTCATAAGAGAGGAAAGTGAGGATGAAGCTGAAGTAGAAGGAGATTTTGATTAGGAAGGCAAAGGCGAAACTCTGAACCAAGATGAGGAAAGGCTATTTCGGGCCATTTCCAAGATCGGGAAAAGACCTAAGCTTGAGGTTCCCACATTTTCGGGAAATATTAACACAGAAGAGTTGATTGACTAGATCAATGAAATAGAAGAATATTTTGAGTATGAAGATATTGAGGATCCTGATAGGGTAAAATTTGCGGAGGCTTGAGTGAAGTATCATGCAAAGATCTAGTGGTAGGAGATTCTGCTGGAGCAAAATAGAGGAGGAAAGAAGAAAATCATAAGATGGGATCGGATGGTGGATAAATTGAAGTGATAGTTCATTCTTGTTGATTATGAGCTTGATCTATTGAAGAAAGTGCAAGGTTTGAAGCATGTAGAGAAATTTGTCCAGGACTATACAGAGGAGTTCTATCGAATCCTCATCAGAATAGGCCATGCGGAAGCTAACAAGGAGAAATTTTCCCATTACCTTAATGGGTTGAGGCCGAGCATTCAGGAGGAGTTCAACCTGATCTGAATGAAGAGTATTGAAGAGGCCTACCAGTTTTCCCTAAATGTAGAGGAAAAGTTGAACAAGAAGTTTGAAAGCAGGAAAAGCGGAAGAGGTCATGGTGGAAGATCTGGTGGACGATCTTATGGAGGCCAAAATGAAGTTCAGAAAAAGAAGGATGAGGCCTGTAGTAGTCAAGGTTAGAGGGGAAATAATTTCAATCAAAATAATAGAGATCAAAGAGGAAGAGGACGAGTACAAGGATCATGAAGAGGAGGCTTCCATGGAACATGTTTTCATTGTGGAGAAGAAGGTCATAGGGCATATGAATTTCCTTAGTGACAAGAAAGGATAGATAGGAGAAATGACAGCTAGGCTAGAGTTACACATGTGGAAAAAGCTGCAAAATCATCTCATTCTAAAGATGCTGAAGGAGGAGAAGTCCTAGTTAATAGAAGAGTATTGCTGAGTGGTGAAAATGAACTTGAGCAAAGGAGGAGCTTGTTTTGCACTAGGTGCAAGTGTGAGAATAACTGTTGTGATGTGATTATTGATAGCAGAAGTACTGACAATCTGGTGTCAGAAGAGATGGTCACAAAGTTGAAGTTCAAGAGGCAGAAACACCCACATCCATACCAGATCACCTGGGTGCAGGATGACCACAAGGTCATGGTTAATGAACAGTGCCTAGTAAAGTTCAAGATTGGAAGGTACTATGATGAGGTACTATGTGATATCATACCTATGGATTCTTGGCATATGTTGCTGGGAAGGGCATGGCAGTTTGATAGGCATGTTGTACATGATGGCCATGCAAATTCATGTTCCCTGACAAAGGATGGAGTGCGACATAAGCTAAAACCATTGAACAATACAGAAGAAAAATTATGTAGTAATGCAAGAATAAATTTTGTTGATGGAAGAAAATTCCTAGAGGGTATGAAGCATGAGCATATGTGTTTTTCTTTAATTCCAAAAGCTAGTAAATAGGAAGTAGAATATGTGCCTATAGAAGTTGCAGATTTATTGAATGAGTTTTAGGATATTGTATCTGATAATGTGCCTGATGGATTACCACCAGTAAGGAAGATCAGTCATCAGATGGAATTGATCCCAAGAGCCAGTTTGCCAAATAAAGTAGCACACAAAATGACACCAGTAGAAAGTGAAAAATTGAACAGACAAGTGCAGGAGTTGTTGCAGAATGATTTGATTCATGAGAGCTTGAGTCCATGTGTTGTACCAGTAGTATTAGCACCAAATAAGAATGGAGAATGGAGGATGTGCACAGATTCTAGGGCTATCAACAAGATCACAATCAAGTACAGATTTCCATTGCCACAGATGGATGATATTATGGACTGTTTGAGTGGAGCTATGTACTTCTCAA
>MU223258.1:2857762-2878860 GCA_018584345.1 Thuja plicata | reverse complement strand
TGGTACATATAAAAAGTTGAAAATGAAGAAGTTTGGGCCATGTAAGATACTAAAGAAGCATGATTTAGGAAATGCTTATGAGGTAGAATTTCCTACTAAGTTGAATATTTCACCAGTATTTAACATTGAAGGTGAGGTCACAGAACCACAGTGGAGTATTCCAGCTACTACTTAGCTACCAAGGAGATTGAAGATATACTAGATAGTCATGTTGGCAAAAGCACAAGGAATAGGACATATGAAGAATATCTGGTCAAATGGAGAGGATGACCTGTAGAAGATTCATCATGGATGACAAAGGAGAAGGTTGACCATCTTGGTTTTCCTCTGTACACCTGATATGTGATAGGGTCACTTCTCAAATTACCATGGGTGTCTAATGCAAGAGCATCCCTGGTGTAAGGGCAATCCTGCATCACCCAAAAATATGTGTTTTCTATTCAATAAGGGCTATTTTGTACAAAGCTGCTATTTTTGGAAACTTGCTATATTTAGTAAGTTGGCCATTTGAACTCGGCATGTTCTAATTTTTTAGGTGAAGGTTCATCTTAGTCATATAAGCATGCCAGTTGAGTTTCATTGCCATAGCATTTGTATTGGCGAAGTTATTAAGGAATTACTGTTGAGAGTTTAGGGTGCGAAACCTTTGAGCTTAATTTTCAGGACCTTAGAGGCTTTGAATTGAGATCAAACCCCCGGCTGACTAGTGCTTCACATGTTAGCCACTGTAGATTGCGATCTCCCCTTTCCAGAAAGTGGTTATAATAGCCAATCGGAGCTACGGTTCAAAAGTTATGGCTTCCAAAAGTTGGGCTACCTAATCTCATATTTTGTAAATATTTAAAGATGACCCTTTTGTAATAAAAGTGAAAAATAATTAAATGCTAAGGGTAGTCACCCTTAATGGCTAGATTTCTGGAACCTTCTCGGGCGGTGGAAAATTGCCTATTTAAGGAAGACCCGTAGTGTTTTCTAGGGCAGTTCTAGGTGGTTATTTTAGGTTTTGTCCTATAGATTATTGTAAGGGATTTCCATGTGGCTTTTGATATTGTAATTTTGAAGTTTGTAATTCCACATTTGTGGAGCCAATAAGAAGCCAATTTTCTATTCTTGCAAAATTTTGTTGTTTCTCTCTTTTTCTGTTTTGTACTTGTGGTATTAAGGGGAGTCCCCTTCATCAGAAAGTATGTTATATTTGAAAACCATGGGTCAGTTAAACTTACTAATAGTACTGTGGGGGTTTCATTAAATTCTTCTTTTATCGGCGCTCTATCTTTAGCTAAAAGCTTACACAATCCATGCCCTCTCACCAAATTGGTTGGCTTGATGATCAAATCATATTCCTAAATTTTGGCTATCCACAATGCTCTATTATTCATTCCTATCTCCTTCTGAGTCAGGACACTTTTGACTATCATTTTTGAGAAATACACCGTGGCATGGGAGTTTAATATGTAATATCTAAATTGCTTTACTGCCTTTACTAGAGAGAAGGCATGTTTCTCAATTTGGGAATACTTGAGTTCATGTTTCTTCATAGTATTTCTCATAAAGCAATAGGTGCCTCTCATCCCATATCATCTTTCTGCGTCAAAATACCAGATAGGGTATGCTCTGAAATGTAACAATAGATTTTGAAGTCCTTTTTAAAATCCAAACTTATCAAAACTAGAGCTTGGGCTATCGTCGCTTTAACCTCATTGAAAGCTCTTTTTTCTTCTTCATTCCATTTAAATGGAATTTTCTTGCTTAACATGTCTACCATATGTTTAGTAATTTCTGAAAACTCAGGAACAAAAGCTCTTAAAAAGTTCACCTGGCCAAAAAAAAACTTCAAGCTACTTCGGTTGGAAGGTAAGCTGAGTTGTTGAATCGCTCTGACCCTATATGGATCAATCTTGACACCCTACTTTGAAAGGATGTGCCCTAACAGTTTACCTTCTTCAACAAAGAAGACTGACTTCTTTGGGTTTAGGGATATGCCATGACTCCTGCACCTTTGTAATAATGTTTCAATATCCTTCAAATGACAACTCCTATTTTTGGAATAGACGGTCAAGTCATGCAAATAAATCACAATGATTTTATTGTGAAGGTCCCCAAATGAAGAATTCATTGCCCTCTGGAAAGTAGCACCGACATTGATCAATCCAAATGGCATCCTGTTGTACGCAAAAGTAGCCCAAGGGGTTATAAAGGTTGTCTTGTGCTGGTCCTCCTTTGCTACACTGATTTGGTTATATCCAGAATAACCATCAAGCATAGACATTACTTATGATCCTGATACTACCTGAAGCACATGTTCCATAACTGGCAATGCATAATTGTCATTAAGACTAGCCTAATTTAGGTTCCAAAATCTACACAAATCCTGATCTCACCATTCTTCTTCCTTACAGGGACTATATTGGTGATCCAGGTTGAATGATGAATGGGTTTGATAATTCTGGCTTGCAACATCTTTTCTACTTCCTTCGATATAGCTTTGGACACTTTCGGATTATAGTTTCTCAACTTTTGGCGGAAAGGTTTGGCATCCATTTTCAAAGGGATGTGATTTCTGAACTGACCACCTCTAAAATTTTTAAGATATTCATATCCCCAAGAAAAAACATCCTTATATTCTATTAATAATCTCTTGAGGTCATCTCTCTCCTCATGGGAACAAGTTTTTCCTATGGGAATCCATTTTGGATCATCTTCATCGCCTATATTGATTTTGTCATATTCCTTAGGATTATGAGTGTGAGACACTTTTTCCTTAACAGTATTGTCATCCTTTCTCTGAAACAAATTTTCTAGAGAAAGTAGTCCCTTAGGGACTTTGTTTCCTTTGAGATGTATAATACCATCATCTTCTACTAAGCCTTCACAAGTTTCCTTACACTCATTTTCAGAACCTTAAAAAAAACATTTACAAAGTTGTTAATACATCCTAAGAAATCACTGAGTTGGGAATCACCATCAAATACTTTCCAATGCTCTACATTATCTAGTACTTTAGGTTGGTACACCATTTCTATCCTGTAGCTCTTTTTTTTGAAATTTGGATGCGGCAAAAGCAATGAAGCCAAAACTGCTAGAGAATCTTCCCTAGTGTTTAAGGTTCTAGGTATGAACTCAATAGAAAAAGTGTCAAAAGACTCAAGTTCAGCCCACACTAAATTACTATAGTGCTTTCATTTTTCATATTTGACTGAGAACTGTCCTCTTACCTATTTCCCAATCAGGTCAGCATCACCCCGAGCAATCAACTTCTTAACCCCTCTTAGTTTTTCCTCTTCCAAACCTAACAACAATGCTTCATATTCAGCCATGTTATTGGTGTTTCTAAAATCCAGTTTAAAAGATAAAGGAATGCACTCCCCTATAGGGGAAAAAGCACCACTCTGGCTCCTGATCTAGAATTAGAGAAGCTACCATCAAACTCCATTTTCTATAAATCATCACTCTTAGATCTAATATCAATAGGTTCAGTTTTATCTTCTTATTTCCTACCGGAATGACTGCTTCAAACCAATCCATTTTTATTTCACCTCACATATATTTACAGAAGGTTCTACTGAGTAACATCCTGTAACTAGCTGGAATATCTACTACTGGGATTGTTAACTTCAAAATTTTATCTGGACACGCAGCGAGGATGGCTTGCACATCCTTCACTTGCCCCATCAAAGGCACTTGTTTTCCATCCATAGAATAGAAATGACCAAAAGTCTTGGTTAGGGTAAGACCAAGGGCTTTGGCGACTGGAGCGGGCATTATATTATCAGAGGCACCGGAGTCAATTATACAATTACCGAGTTTCTGCCCATTTAACAACAAAGAGATATAAAAAGGATTTGGATTTTTTTCCTCTATCTCATTTTATATAGAATTGACATAAGGGGAATCATTAGGTATCTATGGGGTATCTTCAGACACAAAAAAGGAGGTTCTTGAACTATGTTCATCTCCCCTATAAGTGGTTTATTTGGTTGGGTATTTGGGCTCAAATCTCCTTTCACATATTTAACCAACTTGTCTAATTCCCTAGGGTTCATCTTTAAATATTCAGTTGAGGAGATGGTAATGGAAGTTGTTTTAAAAAATTCAACAAAATCAAAAGTCGAAGGAGTAGGAACCATGCTACCTTTTTATAATATTTTAACTCCTGAGTTCTTCGGGGTGGAGGAGGAGTCACCATTTCTAGCTTATTTATTCCTTGGAAAAGCATTAGACATGCCCACACCAGGAGTGAATTTTTGATTTCTTTGATTTCTAGTGAGGAAATAACTTGAAGGGTCTTGCAGAGTCGCCAGCACATCTCTACCTCTTTCAGAGTCAGAATCATATTCTAGATAAAAATAACTTGAGCGTCCTATATCAGGAGAATATTTTTCTTCTCTATATTCTTCAATCGCAATAGTATCCTTGGTTGAGTTTATTTGAAGACATCTGAGCCAGTCTAGACATGTTTCCCCATCGTGATCGGTTGTCAAATGGAAAGAACACATGGTTTCTTTAGGTTCCTGTTCAATCTGTAGCCTAGGTTGTGAGCTTTTTAAGAGTGGGACCTTACCATGGCCCTGACCAAACTATTTCTGACTAACATCTTGATAGGGATATTGATATGGGGAACTAGAATTATTCTATTGTCTTTTCAGCATCGTTATGTCATTCATCAACCTCTGCAAAAAAGGATCAGTTGTTGCAGATGAGGAGGCAACCATAGATTGAACTTCTCTTTTCCACTTTACCGTCATGATGAATATATCCTTGAGTTCAATGGCTTTCCTTTGTGTGGCATTCAAATTGGCCGGCCCATCCTTCAATAGGTGAAAAATTATATCAAGAGGTACCGCATTGAGAAAGAATATCTTCTTATTTTCATTGTTGGGAACATAATAGGCAAGAACTCTTTGCAAAATCCTGTTGAACTTAGCCACAAATTCTCACATAGGTTCATGTATTTCTTTGTTTAGCTAGCTAAATTGAAGTAACAGTGAGATTTCATTATCAGGATTTTTGAACCTTTATTTGAACACATCCTTCATATCATCCTAGCTAGCAATAGAGCCATGAGGTAAGTGGTTGAACCAATCAGGGGTGGCATCGGTCAAAGTTCTTACAAAAATCCTCATAGAACCTCCTGATTGGGGACACTAAGAATACCACATGCTGTGTGAAAAGTACTTAAATGATCTTCAATTATTTTCTTCCGTCTCCATTGAACTTTGGTAAAACCTTATTAGCTCCCTTTGGAAGGGAAGGCAGAAGCATTGACCCCCAAGTTCAAAGGGCCTATATTTTAACCCCATGGCTAATTGAGTGTCATGAGTGGGTGTTGGAGGTTCAAAGGTTAAGTATTGAAAACTGAAGGTATCACAGTACCTAGTGGGATAACGGCTTGGATAATTGCTGATATGATGGGTCTACTCAAAGGTGAAGGAGGTTTGCTAGAGGTCTTGATTCTTCTTTTCTTTGGGGTATTAAAAATAGGGAAGAAACTCAAGTTTTTCAAGGCTTCAAAATCTGCATTGATCAAACCCTTGCTCTGATAACCTCTTGTGTACCTTCTCTCAGCTAGTTTGACTAATAAGATCAAACTCCAACTTCTTCTAAGGACCTTGTGTCACTCTGTCTACAACCATGGCTTCCTGAGCAATGGGAAGTCCTCTCAACCACTCTCTAATTTCTTCTTCTTCTATGACTAGACAGACTTGTTGGTACTGCTAATTGCTCTCCCTTAACTTCTATGCCAAGGAGTTAAGATCTACTATTATGTCTTCTTTAGTATCTAAGAAAAAAAAATTAGGTTGCAACATAGGGGGAACTTCTTTCCTAGGAATCACAACAATGGTTAGCACCATAATTTATTCATTGGTGGAAATGCAACTAATTATTAGTCCTCTGATAGTGCACTCCCCAGTAGAGTCACCAAAAATCTGTTGGTGAACAGATTTGTCCCTGCTTTGATTACAAATTATGTTAACTCTATGCCTCTTTGGAAACAAACTATCCTACAACAGTTGGGTAAGCATGAGATAAATGCTTGCCTCTGAATTGTCTAAGGTACAACTCCCTATCAGAAACATTTAATGAAATTCAGAAAATAAAACCAACAATTGTACTTTTAATCCAAAAGAACTGCGGATCTCTCAAATACTCTTACGTATTGAGGTATTTTCAGATAATATAAATATAAAGAAACATAATCACAAAAAGGCATAGTTTCTTTGATTGAAACACAAAGAACTTGAAAGGAAATAATGAAGAGAATTATCCTAAAAGATAGATAAATACCATTCATTCACTACAATACAGTAGTAGCAAATACACCAATTCACAAAGTAATTGACATATTATAAGTCCAAATTCATAGATTTAAACTTAGCATTGCATCATAATAACATGATCATACATAACAAAGTCTGAAATCAATCCAATCCAGTATATTTCTATTCAATTCTCTCAGGAAACATAGGAAATCTTAATAAAATTAGAAAATGTCAAACTAAGTCTCACAGATTCCAAAATTTTCCTCCCTTTCACAATTTTACGCCTCAACATATATAATTTAGAAAATTTGAGAGGCTTGTTAGCACTGCCTTGGTAAAAATTTGAATTTCTTGGTCTTTTTCTTTTCCCGGGCTTTCTTGGTTTCAAATCCTGTGCTTTGCCACGTAAAAGAGGTCAAATTCCTTTTTGAAGTCATGTTTTAGTCTTCTCGCTCTGTTGCGTCGGTCTTTTCGCAATGTTTTTAAGTTGTGCGAGTAGGCGACAAGCAGTCAATGAAGATGAAAGGAAAAGAGCTCGCGAGTAGGCGACTAAGGAAAGAAAAGACACAGTCGTGCACTCGCAGCCAGTGACAGAGTAAAAATTTCAAGCTCGCGAGTTTTTGACTGAGCAAAGAACAACTGCCATCGCTCACTCGCACATAAGGTGAAAGCTATAATATTAAGTGGTGCGAGTGAGAAACCAAATAGAGTATGTAATAAAGAAATGAATTGTCGCTCACCTGCTCAGATCCAAAAGTTAAGTTTGAACAGCAAGCGAGTGTGCGATTAGGGAATAAGCTGAAAGATAAGAGGCATGGTCGCTCAGTCACCTAGACTCAGGTGACAATTAGGGAATAAGCTGAAAGATAAGAGGCATGGTCGCTCAGTCGCCTAGACTCAGGTGACATCATAAATCAACTCACGAGAGTGCGACGAGTTAAAAAAAAAAGCATTGCTCACTTGCATGAAACCAAAAGAAAAACATAAAAGGACAGCGAGTATGCGACAGACATAAGGTGAGGTTCAAGACTTAGGTCTTTGCTCACTCGCCGAAGGTGAAAAGTGGAGCAAGGATGGATGGTGAGTATGCAACCAGTTGAATAGCAGGGGTGCATCGTTCACTCGCAAGGGTCTTTCAAAAAATGAATAAAATGTAGTGTGTTGGCTATTTTCAATGCTGACGATGCATAATTTAAAGGGTCTCCTATTCAAATTACCCTGCTTCAGCTAAAGAGCCACCAAAGAAGAAATAGAAAACAGAGCACAAGATTCTGCAAAGTCAAAAGAGACATGGAAAAATTTGTGTCTGAAGGCCAGAACTGCCATGGATGCCAAGTGGGTGGAAGCTGTTGCCTTTTGATTGGCCCACCGTCAAAGAAGTGAACAGATGTGAGGCGAAGCTTAAAGGATGAATATGGTTAAGCCACAAAAGACAAACCTTGTAAATTAGCTTCCACCTATGTTCGGTTGCAAAATTTTGTTGCAAAGTTGTTGCAAGTGGTTGTGTAATCCTTCCCAGTATGTCAGTAGCTTGTTGCATCCTTATACTATAAAAGGATTCCAAGACTACTGGGAATGGGATGGTCATTTTTCTATCTGAAAATAATACTAAGTCAATTATAAATCTTGGTTTTGAGAACCAATATATCTGGTCTTTTTGGAGAAATCTCAGTGAATGTAGTAATTGATGATGACTTTTGAATAAAATCCAGTTCATAGTTTCTGAAACATTTATTGGATTTTCTATCTTCATTTTAGCATTCTGAATTTTGTCTAAATTGAATGTTCTAGGAGTGTTTTCAATTTATATATCTGTAAGGCAGATTATGAAATACTTCTAGGGTTCTTTCAAGGAGAGAATATACCTTAGAGATATTTCAACAAAGTTTAGGGTAGCAAATTAATCTGATGGATTAATCTGGCTAAATGTACTGAGGTAGATATATAAGGTATATCTATGTTTGTGTCAGATCCTATAATTTCCTTAAGTTTAGTCTTCAATCATGCTGGTTAAAGTTATTCACAGATGACTCCATGCCCTAAGATTGAGCACTGGTCTATTTTTGTTCAATTAAATGACTATCATCATTAAAATCAATCTTTACTTTTAGTTTGGTCTATTTTAGTAAAAGTTACAGTGATCATTCCCTGTAATTCCACCAATAGCAAACTAGAATAATTTAGTGATTTCATTATTCTAAGTTTTCAAGGGTAATCCCGCCCGAGTCTATGGAGCTCAAAGTGTAGGAGGTCTCAGGACCTTGTTACTGTTGTTCTACTTAATGCTTGATCAGTGTCAGGGATAAATAGAGTGAACCCTCTGAGGAATATTTTTTATGTCAGCAAGAAAAGGGAACAACAAGGCCTCCCTTAGAACTCACCCTCCCAAATTAGCCAAAAATAATTGGTTTCAGACCAGTAAATAAAGATAGAGTAAAATTTTTTAACAATAGCTAAATCATAATCAAAATGAATTAAACATAGGCATGAAAACCATCACATGCTTTTAGTTATTATCTCAAGACGTGGCTTCTTGGACCATCTTCCAGCTCTAAAATTTACTCACTAGCTCTTCGATCAGATGAGAGTGGAGACTCTTCACACCATTCAGCTTTGCACGACATGTACTCTTTTCCCATTTGAAGTCCTGTATTTTCTCTAATTGTCTGGGAAACTGTCCTCAATTCAGATATAGCATGGAATCCACATGAGCAACTCTGATGAAATCTTCAATTGTATTTTCCTCCTTTTCTTTGATATCATTCATCGCATCCCCAAAACTCTTGGTCATAGCCTCTACATTTATATTTCCTTCTTTGAACTGAAGGATACCTGACGGGTTCACAACCTTGATGTCTTTTAATGCGTTAGTATGTATTTCTTTGATCTCTTTCTCCATGGCACACAAGATGGAGATCGTTGTCTTAAATAAGCTACTCTTCCAACTTAGATTCTTTTTTAGAATGAAGAGCATACAAGAATCTATAATTTTCATTGGCTTCTCTCCCAGGAGCTTTCCAACTCCATATCCTTCTATCTCAACAACTTGGGATACAATAGCAACACATTTTTGCTCGTCTAATTCCCAAGTTGGTATCAAGGTATGAATCTCCCCAATAAGAGCTTCTCCTTCTGCAAAGGTTGCTACGAACTCCTGAATGAATTTATTTCCTTCCAAAATGATGTCACCAATCTAGTCTTTCATAGCCACCATCAGGGCTCTACCCTGATGCATTTGTTTCAACATTTGCTTACTATCTGCAGAATTAGGGTCAAAATCTTGTGGAGATTGAGTTAGAGGTAGAGCCCCAACTTTGTTGAGTGAACTAAGGAACTCAACCATCATAATTACAAGCTTCTTGAGCTCTCGTTTCTCCTTGCCATCTTTTTGGGATTGACCAAGCATATGGTCCACTGATAATTTGAAAAGATGATTTCAAGTGTCTCTGTTCAGCACCCCAAACTCCATTTTTGTAATTTCAAAATCTTGGCGATTACTTTTCTTGTGATGGGGTCCATAGTCAAAATGGCGTTTCTTTTGGCCTTCTTTGTTTTTGGGGTACGAGTAGAATATTTGGTAACAATATCTTGCACCAACAAATAAATAGATTTGAAACTACATTTCTTACTCACCAATTCAGTCAGCCAAAGAGGAAATGAGTTAGAAACCAACTTATTTTCAACATTCCTAGTAGGTGTCACATCTTCTTGCTGAACCTCAGGCTTATCCATTATTATATCCTAAATTCCTTTGCCCTATTCTGGTGAAAAAAGAGATATCTTCATCATTGACATTAATGTCAATGAAGTTGGAGTTAGGGGAAGCCATGTGAGATCAACATACAACTCTAGTTCTAGATCTTGTTCGAGGTGCAATGGAATGTCTGTTGGGCACAACCCTTTTCTTAGTTGAAGGAAGATTACCTGCATGAGGAGTTAAGAAGGAAACATTAGAAGAATTAGGTAGAACTTCAATTGAGATCAAAATAGCACTAGTTTCCTTAGGAGAGGTGACCCTCTTTCTGTCTAATTTCCTTCTTTTTAACTATTCATTCATGTAGCCTATAATGGACCTAGGTCTCAGTTTGATGTCTTCTTCTTTGTCCCTTGTCCAATCTACCTTCGACAGAGTTTCTGCACTAGGTTTCAGTAAAACTAGGTTCAATGATTTCTGACTCATCTTTGACCACATCAAAAAAATCAAGCTTTAGTTGCAGACTTCTAATTTGGGTAACTAATAACCTGGAATGATCTCTTATATGAATTTACCTTTCATCTCCTATATCCTCTAACAAATCTTCCATATGCAGATTCAGGTCCAACTACTTTTTCAAACTGAATGCATTCATGGAAAACTCTTTATTGTCAAATCCCCTCCTCGACTCATAAAACTGCATGTGAAAACCAACTAAATTGCTGCCTATTACTGATGCATCTATCATACTCTTCCATACCAAATTTCCAAGTCTTATTGGTAAGATTGAATCCCACTTATCTTCTGAGAGTTTATTCTTTATTACTGTAAACACTTGTCTATATATTTCTGCTAAAATGAAACAATCAAAGCAGAACCTGGGTAACTGAGAGGTTCTTCATCAAAACTGCCAACTCTTAAATAGGTGAACCAAGGAAATTGGATATAGAAGCTCCCATAGCTCTAAACCAGCTCCTATGCCTCTGGATAAATTCTCTAATTTGGGGTTCTAGCTAACTGGTTACCTAGTTTCCCAAGAAAAACATCATGAACCCTCCTATATTCTTCTAGAACCCTCTCTTTCCTTAACAAAGGACAATACTCAAAAATTTTTATATCTTCGTTCCATGGCTCGTGAGGGATCCCAGTAAGATCATGGGTGCATGCAAGGCAATAGGTCAAGTAGGAGGACATATAGAATTCCTTTCACGTAGGTTGCACCTGTTTGAGTTGAACTCTCAGTGAACTTACGATTATTTTGGCCCAATCCAAACTATGTTTTCCTTCCAACACAATTTCTATAAAATGATACATCCAATCTTCAAAAATAAGTACTTATTCTGAACCTCTTATCCTATGACATTAATTATGGATGTGGTTTTTCATATTATCTTTGGTTAAAACTTTGGGAAATCTGGGACCACCTCTGTAGTTTGATAAAGTCCATTTATGGGTGATGTTACTGAGCTTCTTGTCGCTCCTTTCTCAGAATTGTGCCAGTGACTGAGTGGGGGTAAAACTAGCAAAAGCTTCATCTGGGAATTTGAAGACTGACATTATCATCTCTCTGTTTATGGTCAAAATACTCCTACCCTCATCATTCAACACACTTTTGGACTTGGCGTCATAGCAATATATACATTATTGAATTAGTTTTGGACTTATCATAGCTAGTGGAAAGGGAGCGGCTTGGAGTAAACCACTGGACATAAATTCTACAGTATGCTCTTCCTCTACCGAGTCTTTCAAAACTTTAACTAGATTTTCTACTTTGACTCCCAATAAATCTATGTCTGTGATGATCGAGGTTCTACAACCTAGAATTGCAGTGTTTCTGAAGAAATGCATGCTAGACCTCATCCTTTTTTATCTCTACTCAAGTAAATGAAAGATTGCAATCTTTGAGAAAAAGGGAAAAACCAGGTAGAAAATAGTGAAGCAAATAGAGGGCTAATTGGGGGTTACCTATTCTCTGCTGAACTGAAAAATCAAAACTTTTTCCCTCTGCAGCCCAAACTCCACAACTTATCTTTGAAATGAAATGAGCTTGAAGGATGAAATTTAAAGAAAACTCACTCTACGGGAAAATCATCCAAGAGATGATAATTAAATGTTGTGCACAAGCTGAAATGAAATGAAGCTGCTGATGTGACATCTGGCCATCACTTCATTTAATTAAACCCCCTTAAGTCATTATTGTTGTATTAAATGCTATCCCTTTGCTCGTTCCAAAAAAACATCTACCTTAACCCGCATCGCTAGCTTGACTCTTCCCACGTGACCAACTACTTTTCCAAATCATCATACTATTATTCTAGTGGATACGCTCTGACATGTCATATCAATTCTCAAATCAGTCATTACATCACCTTCATGCTTTGTTGAATCCTTCGTTGAACTTATTTGAACTACTTTGAACTGAGGTTTGAAGTGGTTCAAAGTGGTTTGATGACGTGTCGCAGGTCCTACCTGCAATCACCGATATTAGGTCAAAAGATTTTGATTGAAATAATCTGAACTACTTTGAACTAAGGTTCAAAGTGGTTCAAAGTGGTTCATGAGACAAAGAGCGATACCAACTTTGACAGAGAGAATCAGCTTTCACAAGATGGGCTCATGACACATTTAAAGAATAAGTTCAGAGGTAAGTCTGACATCACAAGGCTCTTTAACTTCGACTTATTCAACACAAATGGGAATCAGGAAAAAGTTGAAGGAAAAATTCAAAAAGGGAGAGAACAATTTTAATCATGGTGACTCAAATAGACCCTAACACTGGCTCTTTCTGGGGATTGCAAGCTATTAAAACCGCAGAGAACTCTAAATACTAGTTTCCCAAAAACTAAGACCTAAAATGGGAAAAAGGACAAAAAAATTGAATTACGACTAAAGAAAACAAGGGAAACTAACTAATATGTATAGAGGGACTTGGGAACACCATTAAAAATTGAGTAACTTTAGGTCCTACCAATTGTAGGTAAACAAAAGTTTGATACCATCCGGGTATGACAAACGAAAAGCATTGGAACTAATTGTCTCTGTGATAATGAACAGACCTTTCCATAAAGATTCAAACTTCCCATGGGAACCCTTGGGTGTTTTCCTTTTTTCCCATAAGAGCACTTCATCTCCCTCCATGAAATTTTTGGTATGAGCCCTTATATCAAAGATCTTATTAACTTTTAGTTGATGCTCTGTAATATGGTCCACCAAATCACCCCTCTCCTCTTCTAGTTTATTCAGTACATGATGCATTTCTCCAGGGAGCTTTGAAAATATTAGTCTTCAATTACTATTTTCAGCTTAGCCGTAGATAATTCCAATGGTAAAGAGACATGAGCTCCTACACCATACACAAGTTCAAAAGGGGACATGTCAATAGCCATTTTTGGAGTAGTTCTATCAGGCCATAACACCTCATATAACTTCTTATGCCATTCATGAGGATTATCATTCAACAACTTTTTCATTATAGCTACCAGATTCTTATTGCTGGACTCCACCTGACCATTTCCCTGTGAAAAGTGATCCGATGAATGAGCTAGTGATATCCCATGTTCATAGCTAAAAGCTAAAATCTCTTTCAAAGAAAAGTATGTAGCACTATCCACCACTATATTGACTGGTATCCCAAACCTTTTAAAGATATAGTTCAGTAGAAAGTCACATACAACTTGAGAATTCACCTTCTTGGTTGGGACCGCTTCCACCCACTTGGTGAAATAATTAGTGGCTATTAGAATGTATACATGCCCCACACTGGACAGAGGGTTCAAAGGCCCAACAAAATATATACCCAAATATTTAAAAGGCTCTTCAATGATGATGGGCTTGAGGGGTAATGCTACAAGTTGGGGACGCCTAGTACATAACTCACATTTCTCACAATTCTTAACATAGTGATACACATCCTTGAACATTCCTGACCAATAGAAATGATTCCCTAGAATATTGAAAACTGTAATAGTAGAGGAAAAGTGCCCCCCGCAAGCTTCATCATGGAAGGTCCTTAATAGTTCTTTCTATTGTGCGGCATCCACACATCTTAGGAAAGTCCCATCAATGCTCTTTTTATACAACACATCTTGTAAAATCAGATACTTAGAAGCCTTAAATTTAAAGTTACACTTCTCTCAAGGGCTCAAATGTTGTCAGAACTCCCCATAGGTGAGAAAGTATGTTATATTTGAAAACCATGGTCAGTTAAACTTACTAACAATACTGTGGGTGTTTCATTAACTTCTTCTTTTACCAGTGCTCTATCTTCAGCTAAAATCTTACACAATCCCCACCCTCTCACCACATTGGTTGGCTTGATGTTCAAATCATATTCCTAAATTTTGGCTATCCACACTGCTCTATTATTCATTCCTATCTCCTTCTGAGTTAGGACACTTTTGATTGCCATTTCTGGAAAATACACCATGGCATAGGAGTTTAATATGTAATATCTGAACTGCTTTACTTCCTTTACTACAGTGAAGGCATGTTTCTCAATTTGGGAATACTTGAGTTCATGTTTCTTAATAGGATTTCTCAGGAAAGCAATAGGTGCCTCTCGCCCCATATCATCTTTCTGCGTCAAAATACTAGACAGGGTATGCTCTAATACGTAACAATAGATGTTGAAGTCCTTTTTAATATCTAGACTTATCAGAATCGGAGCTTGGGCTATTATCCCTTTAACCTCATTGAAATATCTTTTTTCTTCTTCATTCCATTTAAATGAAATTTTCTTTCTCAACATGTCTACCATATGTTTAGTAATTTCTGAAAACTCAGGAACAAAATCTCTTAAAAAGTTCACCTGGCCAAAAAAAGACTTCAAGCCACTTTGACTGGAAGCTAAGCGGAGTTTTTGAATCGCTCTGACCCTATCTGGATCAATCTTGACACCCTGCTTCAAAAGGATGTGCCCTAACAGTTTACCTTCTTAAACAAAGAAGACTGACTTCTTTTAGTTTAGGGATATGCCATGACTCCTGCACCTTTGTAATAATGTTTCAATATCCTTCAAATGACAACTCCTAATTTTGGAATAGATGGTAAAGTCATCCAAACAAATCACAATGGTTTTATTGTGAAGGTCCCCAAATGAAGAATTCATTGCCCTCTGGAAAGTAGCACCAGCATTGATCAATCCAAATGGCATCCTATTGTACGCGAAAGTACCCCAACGGGTTATAAAGGTTGTCTTGTGCTGGTCCTCCTTTGCTACACTAATTTGGTTATATCTAGAATAACCATCAAGCATAGACATTACTTCTGATCCTGATACTACCTGAAGCATGTGTTCCATAACCAGCAATGCATAATTGTCTTTAAGACTAGCCTGATTTAGGTTCCAGAAATCTACACAAATCATGATCTCACCATTCTTCTTCCTTATAGGGACTATATTGGAAATCCAGGTTGAATGATGAATTGGGTTGATAATTCTGGTTTGCAACATCTTTTCTACTTCCTTCGATATAGCTTCAGACACTTTCAGATTATAGTTTCTCAACTTTTGGCGGAAAGGTTTGGCATCCATTTTCAAAGGGATGTGATGTCTAAACTGACCACCTCTAAAAATTTTAAGATCTTCATATCCCCAATAAAAAACATCCTTATATTCTGTTAATAATCTCTTGAGGTAATCTCTCTCCTCTTGGGAACAAGTTTTTCCTATGGGAATCCATTTTGGATCATCTTCATTGCCTATATTGATTTTTTCGTATTCCTTAGGATTATGAGCATGAGACAATTTTTCCATAACAGTACAGTCATCCTTTCTTTGAAAAAAATATTCTAGAGAAAACAGTCCCTTAGGGACTTTGTTTCCTTTGAGCTCTATAATTCCATCATCTTCTACTAAGCTTTCACAACTTTCCTTACACTCATTTTCAGAACCTTAAAAAAAAAACATTTGCAAAGTTGTTAATACATCCTATGAAATCACTGAGCTGGGAATCACCATCAAATACTTGCCAATGCTCTACATTATCTAGTACTTTAGGTTGGTACACCATTTCTATCTTGTAGCTTTGTGTTTTGAAATCTAGATGCGAAAAAAGCAATGAAGTCAAAACTGCTAGAGAATCTACCCTAGTGTTCAAGGTTCTAGGTATGAACTCAATAGAAAAAGTGTCAAAAGACTCAAGTTCATCCCACACTAAATTACTATAGTGCTTTAATTTTTCATATTTGACTGAGAACTGTCCTCTTACCTATTTCATAATCAGGTCAGCATCACCTCGGGCAATCAACTTCTTAACCCCTCTTAGTTTTGCCTCTTCCAAACCTAGTAGCAATGCTTTGTATTTGGTCCTGTTATTGGTGTTTCTGAAATGTAGTTTAAAAGATAAAGGAATGCACTCCCCTATAGGGGAAAAAGCACCACTCTGGCTCCTGATCCAGAATTAGAACAACTACCATCGAACACCATTTTCCATAAATCATCACTCTAAGATCTGATATCAATAGGTTCAATTTTGTCATCAAACAAAACTACATAATTACCAAAATGGCATTCTTGAAAGAGGATCTGAGCTTTGGGATTATCTAAAGGAACTACAATGTATTGTTTTAAGACTCTGGCTCAAGTTTTATCTTCTTATTTCCTACCGGAATGACTGCTTCAAACCAATCCATTTTTATGTCACCTCACATGTCTTTACAGAAGGTTCTCTTAAGTAACATCCCATAACTGGCTGGAATATCTGCTACTAGGATTGTTAACTTCAAAATTTTATCTGGATACGTAGTGAGGACGGCTTGTGCATCCTTCACTTTCTCCATCAAAGGCACTTGTTTTCCATCCATAGAATAGCAACGACAAAAAGTCTGTGTTATGGTAAGACCAAGGGCTTTGGCAACTAGAGCCAGAATTATATTATAAGAGGCACCAGAATTAATTATACAATTACTGAGTTTCTTCCCATTTAACAACAAAGAGATATAAAATGGATTTGGCTCTTTTTTCTCTACCTCATTTTCTACCTAATTGACATAAGGGGAATCATCAGGTATCTGTGGGGTATCATCAAACACAAAAATATGAGGTTCTTGAACTGTGTTCGTCTGTCCTTTAAGTGGTTTATTTCGGTGGGTATTTAGGCTTGAATCTCCTTTCAAATATTTAGCCTACCTATCTAATTCCCTAGGGTTAATCTTTAAATATTTGGCTGGGGAGATGGTAATGGAACTTGTTTTACAAAATTCAACAAAATCAAAAGCAGAAGGAGTAGGAACCACGCTACCTTTTTGTAAGATTTTAACTCCTGAGTTCTTCGGGGTGGAGGAGGAGTCACCATTTCTAGCATATTTATTCCTTGGAAAAGCATCATACATGCCCGCACTAGGAGTGAATTTTTTATTTCTTTGATTTCTAGTGAGGAAAGCACATGAAGGGTCTTACAGAGTCGCCAACACATCTCCACCTCTTTCAGAGTCAGAATCATATTCTAGATTAAAAGAACTTGAGTGTCCTATATTAGGAGAATATTTTTCTTCTCTATATTATTTGATCCCAATAGTATCCTTGGTTGAGTTTATCTGAAGACATCTGAGCCAATCCAGACATGTTTCCCAATCGTGATCGGTTGTCAAATGGAAAGAACACATGGTTTCTTTAGGCACCTATTCAATCTGCAGCCTAGGTTGTGAGCTTGTTAAGAGTGGGACCTTACCATGGCCTTGACCAAACTATTTTCGACTAACATCTTGATAGGGAGATTGATACGGTGAACTAGAATTATTCTGTTGTCTTTTCAACATCATTATTTCATTCATCATCCTCCACAATAAAGGATCAGTTGTTGTGGATGAGGAGGCACCTGCGGATTGAACTTCTCTTTTCCACTTTCCTGCCGTGATGAATGTATCCTCAAGTTCAATGGCTTGCCTTTGCGCGGCATTCAAATTGGCTGCCCCATCCTTCAATAGGTGAAAACTTATATCAGGAGGTACTGCACTGAGAAAAAATACCTTCTTACTTTCATCGCTAGGAGCGAAATTGGCAAGAACTCTTTTCAAAATCCTGTTGAACTTAACCACAAATTCTCACATAGGTTCATGTATTTCTTTCTTTAGCTAGCTAAATTGAAGTAACAGTGAGATTTCATTATCAGGATTTTTGAACCTTTTTCAAACACATCCTTCATATCATCCCATCTAGTAATAGAGCCATGAGGTAAGTGGTTGAACCAATCAGTTGTGGCATTAGTCAAAGTTCTTACAAAAAGCCTCATAGAAACCTCCTGAGTGGGGACACTAAGAATACCACATGCTATGTGAAAAACACTTAAATGATCTTCAGTTTTCATCTTTCCGTCTCCATTGAACTTGGGTAAAACCTGATTAGCTCCCTTTGGAAGGGTAGCAGGAGCATTGACCCCCAAGTTCAAAGGGCCTATATTTTAACCCCACAGTTGATTGATTTCCATGAGTGGGTGTTGGAAGTTCAAAGGTTGGGTAATATAAACTAAAGGTATCACACTGCCTAGTGGGATAATGGCTTGGAAAATTTCCGATACAATGGGTCTACCCAAAGGTGAAGGGTGTCTGCTAGAGGTCTTGATTCTACTTTTCTTTTGGGTATTAAAATCAGGGAAGTAACTCAAGTTTTTCATGACTTCAAAATCTGCATCGATCAAACCCTTTCTCTGATAACCTCTTGTGTACCTTCTCTCAGCTATTTTTTCTAATAAGATCAAACTCCAACTTCTTCTAAGGACCTTGTGCCGCTCTATCTACAACCACGGCTTCCTGAGCAATGGGAAGTCCTCTCAACCACTCTCCAATTTCTTCTTCTTCTATGACTAGACGGACTTGTTGGTACTGCTAATTTCTCTCCCATAACTTCCACGAGAAGGAGTTAAGATCTACTATTATGTCTTCTTGAGTATCACAGAAAAACAAATCAGGTTGCAATACAGGGGGAACTTTTTCTTGCCTGGGAATCAAAACAACGGGTAGCACCATAATTTTTTCATTCCTGGAAATGCAACTACTTATTAGTCCTCTGATAGCGCACTCCCCAGTAGAGTTGCCAAAAATCTGTTGGTGAACAGATTTGTCTCCACTTTGATTATAAATTATGTTAACTATATGCCTCTTTGGAAACAAACTATCCTACAACAGTTGGGTAAGCATGAGATAAATGCTTCCCTCTAAATTGTTTAAGGTACAACTCCCTATCAGAAACATTTAAAGAAATTCTGAACATAAAAGAAATAATTATACTTTTATCCCAAAACCACTAAAGTATCTCTCAAATACTCTTAGGTATTGAGGTATTTCTAGATAATATAAATATAAAGAAACAGAATCATAGAAAGGCACGGTTTCTTTCATTGAAACACAAAGAACTTGAAAGGAAATAATGAAGAGAATTATCTAGAAACATAGATAAATACCATGCATTCACTACAATACAGTAGTAGGAAATACACCAATTCACAAAGTAATTGACATATTATAAGTCCAAATTCAAAAATTTAAACTTAGCATTGCATCATAATAAGATGATCGTACATAACAAAGTTTGAAATCAATCTGATCCAGTATCTCTCTATTCAATTCTCTTAGGAAGCACAGGAAATCTTAATAAAATAAGAAAATGTTGAACTAAGTCTCACAGATTCTAAAATTTTCCTCCCTTTCACAGTTTTACACCTTCACATATATACTTTAGCAAATTCGAGAGGCCTCCCCTAAAACTCAACCTCCCAAATTAACCGAAAAGAAATGGTTTTAGACTAGTAAATAAAGATAGAGTAAAAGTTTTTAACAACAGCTAAATCATAAACAAAATGACTTAAACATAGGAATGAAAACCATCATGTTCTTTTAGTTATTATCTCCAGACCTAGCTTCTCGGACCATCTTCCAGCTCTGAAATGTACTCATTAGCTCTTGGATCGGATGAGAGTGGAGACTCTTCACACCATTCAGCTTTGTGCGACATGCGCTCTTTTCCCATTTTAAGTCTTGAATTTTCTCTAAATTTCTGGGAAACTATCATCGATTTAGATATAGCATGGACTCAACATGAGCAACTCTGGTGAAATCTTCAGCTGTAATTTCCTCCTTTTCTTTGATATCATTCATCGCGTCACCAAAACTCTTTTTCATAGCCTCTGCATTTATATTTCCTTCTTTGAACTGAAGGATACCTGATGGGTTCACAACCTTGATGTCTTTTAATGTGTTAGTATGTACTTCTTTGATCTCTTTCTCCATGGCACAATAGCTGGAGATTGTTGTCTTAAATAAACTGCTCTTCCGACTCAAATTCTTTTTCAGAATGAAGAGCATACAAGCATCTATCATTTTCATTGGGTTCTCTGCCAGGAACTTTCCAACTCCATATCCTTCTATCGCAGCAACTTAGGATACAATAGCAACACATTTTTCCTCGTCTAATTCCCAAGTTGGTATGAAGGTATGAATCTCACCAATAAGAGCTTCTCCTTCTGCAAAGGCTGCTACGAACTCTTGAATGAATTTATTTCCTTCCAAAATGATTTCACCAATCCAGTCTTTCATAGCCACTATTAGCACTTTTTCTTGTATCACAACCTTAAAATGATAGTATACTGATTATACTTGAATGAAAACTCCTTTTTGACAAGAGAAAGGCTAATTGCTAAGGATTGAATAATATCCTTCTTCATTTTTGAGCTCCACATACTCAGGCAGGTATTACCTAGATAGTTCACTATGTTTCAAGTAAACCTCAAATGGTGGATTGGGTCTTCACTGTTATGTCATTATCTTTTTGATTATATCAACAAGATACCACTCTTCAGATGACTGGAAAAAATTCTAAAACAGAGCTTGACAGGGAAATACTTATGACTGTAATAACAAATAACAGTGGTATAAGGATGCTTATCCTTCTTCTTTTTATGAGTTTAAACTCAAGGAAGGCCAACCTTTTGATTCTTTCTCTAAGGAATCAAGAATATGAACACTGTCCTGCTGACAAGAGTCCTTAATGAATTCAGCTCATTGTTCTAAAAACTTGATTAAATTGATTAATTTGTGTATGACTGAATGGAGAGAACACTTATTCAGCAAACTCTAGATTAGTGCCTATTCCTTGGGCAAAGAGTCAATGAAAACATATGTCAACAACATGAAACTAATGCAATACTGAA
>MU223258.1:2795895-2811100 GCA_018584345.1 Thuja plicata | reverse complement strand
TCAAATCAAGTCTATAACATAAACTGCATTCTACTACCCCAACAAGGATAACTCCCTAAACATAATTCTAAGTCCAAGGGTACCCTCGAGAGTATCTTGGTTAAATCTCCACACATCAATAGTTCGAAGATTTTAAAGGCACGCTCAGACCTGTGTAGCCAGGTGGAGACGATGCATGGTACCTGCATCCTGCATCACCAACTGATATGCATATACAAATATATATAAAAATAGACAGTAGCAAACAAGGAGGGAGAGTGCGACATTGTGTGGATCTCCCGTAGGAGTTACTATGACTGCCCCTCCTCATCCTACACTCACATCAACCAGTGAACATCAAACCATAATAGGGTCAGTAGGGTTAAATCATAATAGAAACATCATAACACAAATCAATGTAAAACATTTTACTAATAGTTCATTTCTAGCCATTCATCATTAAATTATAACTCTTTTAATGTGTCCAAATAACTGCAGTAACCAAACATATATGCTCAAATGTCTCATAAAATGCTAACTAAATAATAATCATAGTCCATCCTAAAATCCAAAGTGTCAAAGCAATAGTCCTGTCCATCTAACATAGCAAGATTCTAGGGTGGGAATTACATCCTCTCCCCCTAGGATTAGACTTACTCCTGGAAGCCTACAAATAAGTACGGATATGCAGATCTGAGTCTGCTAGCATCCTCCCAAGTAGTAGAAGTATCATCATTGGGGTCCCATTGGACCCTTACCTGCTCTATGTTGTGACCCCTGAGGGTCAAAGTCCGTTGCTGGAGTATACTATGAAAATCCTAGAGTATGAAAATCCTAGAGTAAAAGTAGTAAATAAAAGTGAGAAAGGTAGAAAACTACTTTCTAAATTTGTTGATATGCTTAGGAAGATTGTGCCAATTTTTTAGGAAAATCAAGGAACCCCTATTTATGATCAACTAGAGGACCTTATGAATAACCTTGCTACATAGTTTGAGTCTTTCAAGAAGGAAGTAGAGGATAAGGTACAAATATATTTTGTTTCTAAAATATTTTATCATTTATGTTCAATGATTACAAGAGATAAGACATCACTAGATGCTGGAATAAATTAGTTGAAGGGAGTTATTCAGGAAGCCAGTAATATTCTGAGAATGTGCATCAATCCATTTTTAAATACTACTGACATTGATAATATCATGAGGAAGAGATAAACATTAATAGAAGACATAGAAAAGAAATTTGATCCTTCAAATGGATTTTCTTCTAGTCATGTGAAGGAAGTAGTGAAAATTAATGATAAAATCAAATGTTTAGAAGAAGAAAGAAAGAGGAAGTTAGGGAGGTTTTTTGACTTGACGAGTCTTATAACTCCTAAGTTAGACATTTTGTAGATAAGTCTTGAGGAAGAAAACAAGACAAGTATAGCACCATCTCCACCTAATATTCTTCATGATGAGGAATTAGCTTATGTAATCTGTGAAAATATTTAGATCTTCGATAGTTTGAGGAAGACATGGAATACATATTTGGCACCGTTGAAGGATGATTTCATATATATAATCAAAATTTTATAAGTATGCAGATAGTATAAGACTTTTGGTCGATAATTTTTTATGCAGTCAAGCTCAGATGATCCAATAAAGGATTGTCCAAACTTGCAGCCAACAACAAGACAACAATGAAACATAACAACACCAGAGATATAACAATTTATATCGACATAAAATTAGATTAAGAATCAGTTATGCAAAATAATAATCAGATTTTTATGAATAACTGAACATTATAATCAACATGTTAGGTTGTAAGGCCTTCCCGGTTAGGGCCAAAACAATAAAAGAATCAACACAATCTCACAAGATCCAACATTCCTAGTCTACTCTATAGCTAAGTGAAAGAAACCAGATCTAAGCTTGTGTTCGCAAGCCTCCAAGAAATCTACAATTTCTATCTACCCACTTACAACTATCTGCATCAACTTACAGTACTTCAACTTTAAGCTTACTATTCACCATCTCCTCTAAGTTTCATCCCTCTCTAAACATCAACCTAGACTCTCTTTTATACAAATTTGCCACAAGTTGGCATTACAAATGAAATAACATAAATAAACCCAAGTCAGCATCAAGAAACACACAAACAACATGTTATCCATCATTCAGCCTCCAACGATCATTAAATTTGCATAGGAGAGTGACCCAAACAAGATATAGGTCTTCACTTCTCCCACACGCAACCAAAAATCAAATGTACCAGTTGGCCAGCCCTACTGATACAATAAACCCCTTTGATGATCAATAACGCTGAAAATAGACCACTCAATGAGAAGCACAACCGAGCCAAGCTCCACCGAATAGACACCAGCGAGCAACAACACAAAACACCTACTAGGTAACTGAGATCGAGCAACCAGTCACTGAGACCAAGCCACCAGTAACTGAGCCAACAGGTAACCGAACACTCTAACAAGGAACTCCAAGGTAGTTACCGACCAGATTACCAAGATCCCAAGCAACAAATCAAAATCAAAACAAAATAGTTTTTTGGGGGTCCACGAGATTTCCAACTACCCCAGGATGCTCTTGTATCAGACATCCTAGGTGTGAAAAGATGTTCTCAGCATCTGGATGAAAATCTATTAGGATTTAGTACATAAATCCCAAAATGGTTCTTGATATATATTTCCTTCAAGTCCTCAACCGACACACTCTTCCCTCGGTTCTTCTTCTGCTTCCTTTTTCCACTAGTACTCTCTGATGTACCTCAAGATTTATGAATCTAAATGTCTGTACCAAACCCTACAACCATCTCATATCTTCTACCTATGCTCAAGTTCCTCCTTCCTTTGTCTTCATCCTTCAAAGGAATCAAAGTAGACTTTTGTCCATCTTTCAAGATAGTAAATAAATGTGAAAACTCACTATGCACTTCTCTTTCACCTCTATAGCATGACCATCTTGTAACCAACTTAATCTATAAGGATAATGATGCCTCAACCTTTTCAAACCAATTTTCTAAACCATCTCCTTAACAACTCGGTTGTCATTACTTCCTGCATCCACAATCACCTTACAAAGTTTACCACCAGACTTGCATACAATCCTAAATAATTTCTTCCTCAGACAAGAATCTTCTTGCTTCGAGGGTAGTAATGTTCTCCTAAGAAAGAGATTCACTCCCTCCACCTCAAGTTCATTCTCATCAACCTCATTCACCACAACATTCTAATGACTACTGATATTTTTATCTGCATGGGGGAATTCAAATGACCGATGTCCTTCTTCACCACAGTTATAACAAGTACCTATGAATACACCTCTACACGTCCTTCTCCTAAGTTCATCTACAACTCTTGGTTTATCTTTTATCGACTATTCTTGTTTTTCTTTCACTCGGGAGTTACCATGATGTCTTCTTTTCATCCTATCTTCTTCCTTTAATGCATATTGATAAGCATCTTCTACCGAGTCAATCTTCAACATACCAATCTCATCCTAGATATTGAATGTCAGACCGAATTTAATATACCTCACCACCTTTTCCTTTGAAAGTTCTCTATGCCCAGACCGAATAGTGAATTTTGAGAACTCCTCGCTATAATATTCATAGTCATCTCCTTTTGTTTTAGATTCTACAATTTCTTAAATAACTCAAGTTCATAGTCAGCAGGAATGAATTAAGACTTTAGCTTTGTCACCATAAATCTCCACCGATTGATCTTCATCTCACCTTCTTCTTTGTCCCCCTGCAACTCTTTCCACCATAAAGAAGCATGTCCTTTCAACTTAGTCTATGCCAATCTCACTCTAAGCGGATCCTCAATGTCTTCCAACTCAAAGTAGTCTTCCAACTCACCAATCTAATCAATCAGATCATTGGGTCTCAATGTACCTAAAAATTGGACACCTCCATTTGGTAGCTTGTACTAAACCAAGCTCTAGATCTATGCAACCGATCATTTCTCTCTCCTCTAGATCTCTCCATCCGATTGACTCTGTCATCTCCACTCGATCCAGCAGCTTCAAAGTCTTCAGGAGCTTCCTCATAACCATCATCTGTTCTTGGACCTCTATATAATCCAACATTTATGATACCTTCTATGATTTAATTCTTCATAGTCGCCATCTCAGATCTAAATTTTTTTTTATCTTCGCTTCCACCTCCTCAAAAAGATCTGCAATCGCCCTAGGATCAAATCCTCTCGAAAGAATGTCTCGACATCTTTGAAAACCCTAAACTCCACTAGAAATGAACCAGCTCTGCTACCACTTGATGCAGTCAAGTTCGTAGGATCCAATAAAGGATTGTCCAAACTTGCAACCAACAACTAGACAATAGCATAAACATAACAACACCAGAGATATAACTATTTATGTTAACATAATATCAGATTCAGATTCAATTATGAAAAATAATAAATAGATTTTTATTAGTAACTGAACTTTACAATCAACATGTCGGGCTATAAGGACTTCCCGGTTAGGGCCAAAACAACAAAAGCATCAACAAGATCTCACAGTATCTAGCATTCCTAGTCTACTCTATAGCTAAGTAGAAGAAACCATATCTAAACTTGTGCTAGCAAGGCTCCAAGCAATCTGCAATTTCTATCTACCCATTTACAACTATCTGCATCAACTTACAGTACTTCAGCTTATAGCTTACTATTCACCATCTCCTCTAAGTCTCCTCCCTCTCTAAACATCAAACTAGGCTCTCTTTTATACAAATTTGCCACAAGTCGGCATTACAAATGAAATAACATAAATAAACCCAAGTGGGCATCAAGAAATACACAACCAACATGTTATCCATTTGTCATCCTCCAACAGTCATTAAATCTGCATAGGAGAGTGACCGAAGCAAGATATAGATCGTCACATCTCCCACACGCAACCACAAATTAAATACACCAGTTAGCCATCCCTACACATAGCATAAACCTTGTCGGTGATCAAGAACACCAAAAACATAACACTCAGTGAGAGGCACAACGGAGATGAGCTCCACGGAATACACACCATTGAGAAACAACACAAAATAACTACTCAGTAACCGAGACCAAGCAACCAGTCACCAAGAGTGATCCACCAGTAACTGAACCAAAAGGTAACCGAGCACTCCAATAAGGAACTCGAAGGCAGTTGCTGACCAGATTACCGAGCTCCCAAGCAACATGATTGCTTACTACCCCAGGATGCTCCTGCATCAAGTTTTTTTATTTTTAGGCCCACCTTTTCCATTGATGTCTAAGGAGGAGAGATATAGTGAAAAACTCATATACACCTAAGATAGGAGAGATGTATATCTTAGGGGAGTACATCATGCTGATTGAACATGATTTCTAGCTCTTTTTCATACATACAATCAAGCGAGGTTGCTACATGAGAAGGTGAGACAAATTATACCTTTTGTAATGCCTCTTGAAGAATCTCATGGTATGTAGGTGAAGTTTGAATTAGATCCCAATGTAATATATTAGTTGGAGTACCATGAAGTTGTTCAACAAGATCATGCTCTTTACTAATATCTTGTGAAAGATGAGAGGGTGGAGGAAGAAAAGTTGAAAAGTGGGGAGAACATTTGAATCTTTCTTCTTGTTTGTGTGTGCTACTACATAATAATTGGGTTTCTCTACCTGTATCTGCTCCAATTTCTATCTTTAGACATTTTTATATAACACGCAAAATGAGAAAACTATGCTAACTATTGCATAAATAAATCTCTTGACTTTTTTATATAAATCCCAATTTACAATTAAAATCTTGAAGATTAAATTGCAAGGGCATCAAATTTCAAGTGGGCTAAGGCATTGGAGTTTAAAGTTACATTTACATTTTACAAAGTTACCAAATGCAAATTAGATTCCTAATTATGAATTACAAGGCATCAAAGTTCAAAGAATTGATATAATTAGAAATTGTAATAATTTATAACTATACTTAAAAGTTCAAAGAATTGATAAAATGTATTTGAAATTCTTAAGTTTAAATTTCTTTAAGAAAATTAATTTGACATTTAATAAGTTGTCATGTGTAATCAGTTGTACATCCATTATAGTTTGAACATGAATTTGATTTACACTATTAAATCTTAAAAAATAAAGATATTGTAATAATTTATAACTCTAGGTGAAAGTTCAAAGAATTGATATATTAGAAAAATATATATATAATTTCTTTCCAAAGTATAAAATATTATATTTTAAAAAATATGAAAATTTAAATATTCGAGAATTCTTTATTGCTAGTCTACCTAAATATTATAGATATCAATAATCAAACAATTAATATCAATTTTAAAAGTTACCTCGTACTAAGTTCATAGTGCTCTACCATGGGAATGGGAAGTTGCCGATTCTGCGCAAGCCCAAGAAAATGCGGCAATTGTGTCAGGACGTTTGTGATTTGTTCTGTAGAAAATGGTGTACCATAACATCTAAATAATACAAAATAACTATCCTTGATTCTACCTATTTGTAGAAACCTTTCAGCAGCGGAGGACTGGTTAGAAATTTCCATGCAAAGTCCTCTGATAATAGACAGATAGAAATGCATTCTGCTGTAACCGTTTATGATCGTCGTAAAACATTGATCGTGGATTGAAGCCAGCCTCTTTTTAAATACCTAGTTGTTATGTGTCGCTCAACACATCAAAACATTCAGTTTTTTCTAGTGTGCAGTTCTTAAACTTTGAAGTGCCCATGCCTCATCTACCTACACCACCATGAATCCAGTTTCGGTAGCACAGATAAATTTGGGTAAGATATTCACAAGTCTAAGAGCCAAAATCTTAGCAAAAATCTTATACGAAACATTGAGCAGAGTAATCGGTCTCCAATTCTTCATGAGAGCTTTATCCCCATCTTTGAGAATAAGTTTAATGATACCTCTATTTATAGTAGTACCAATGGAGCCATTGACAAGGGCTTTCGCATATATATTTTGAAGATCTTTACATATCCAGCCAATGTTGGATTTGTAAAACTCTACAGGGAGACCATCTGGCCTAGGGGCCTTGTCATTATGGAGAGATTTTATAGCCTTTTCAATTTCCTCCAGAGAGGTGTCCTTAGACAGAAAACCAGCATCAATGCTAGATATTATATTAGGGATTAGAGGAATGCATTCGTTTCTCATGGCATAAGCCTCTTCAGAGTCCTCAGAGGTGAAAATGTTTTTGTAGTAGTCAGCAAAGGCCCTTTTAATGATATCTGGGTCAGGAATGTCTTGATTATTCACTAAAATCCTATCAATAGTTTCATTAGATTGTTTATGTTTAATGAGGTTAAAGAAGCATTTAGATCCACGGTCACCATATTGGAGCCAATGAGAATGGGATCTAATCCTCGCGCCTCTAATCTTAGTTTGTTGATGCTTTCTGAGAGGTTCTTTAGCAGAAATAACATGTGAAATAAGATCACCATTCGAGGGATTGGCTTATATGTTAGGTTTAGCTTTTTGCAGGTCAGAGGAGAGATGTTTTTTAGTGAATCTATAATCTTTGGCTCTTTTTTGGCCTATGGTTCTTAAAAGGTTCTGCCAAGCCCATAGGTTCATATCCCATTTATTGGCGTGTGAGGAGGAGGGGGAGTTGAGGTTGTTGATATAACGAATGATGGAGATGGTAGCCAAGACATTTTCATCATTGAGTAGACTAGTATTCAGGATGAAATTAGAGTTGGACCCCTGATGATGCACAGGGGAAGTGTTGAAGCTAATGCAAGTAGAAATGGGGTGGTGATCGAAGAGGGTAGTGGATGTGACAAGGATAAATTTATCTTGGATATCAGGAAGGAAGGAGAAGAGATTTTTGTTACCATAAAAATGATCAAGCCTAGAGTAGATTCTAGAGGAGCCTTGTTTTAAATTGCACCAAGTGTGCCATAATCCTGAATTATTATCCTTATTACCAGCAAGGGGATCGAAAAGATTTTTAGCATTCTTCATCCTAGTCCAGTGAATTTTTTCGTGATCCTTCCAAGCAAATGGGAGACCTCCCAGTTTGTCTTCTTGAGACTCAACCATATTGAAGTCACCTACAATAATCCAAGGGATATCAGGCAGGGCCGCCAACCAATCCCAAAGAGCTGATCTCTCCCTATGGTCATTCGGGGCATAGATAGAGCATATTCCAAAGATAGAATTTTTATAATTAATGGTATTCCAGACAACTCTTTGACAGGGATAAATACCATTTCCAGTAATATATCTTCCCCATTTGGAGTTCACAAGCAACGCAGTGCCTCCCTTGCCTCTGAGGTGCGCAGTATAATATTTAAGTGCATCCTTCCAAAGGAAGTTAAGATTGGAATCAACCACGAAACGAACAACCTTAATTTCTTGAGGCATCAAAAAATCCATGGATTTGTAGGTATCAATAAATCGCTTAATAACAAACTTTATATCTGGGGATTCAAGCCCCCTAACATTCCAGGAGATACAATTCATGAGAGAACATGAGAAGGGGTAGAACACTGGTTTGCCTCCCCTTCACTAGGGGACATGGTAGCTAGGGAAATGTCCTTATTTTTTTCCCCGAAGAGCTCTTATTTTCGGATCCTAAAGGCCTCCCTCGCTGTTTACTGGCATGAAGGTTATCTTTGAATTCATCTTCATTGTCAGAAACTGCTGGGGATTGGGATTTGATGTCCATGGAATGCTTTAACTAGAGGGGGATGGGAATGGATAAAATATGGGATTTAGATGAAGGGATAAGCTCCAGCGAACAATCATCACTAATCTCTCTGAAAACCTTGCATGGGAGTTCACAAGAGGGGACGGGTTTGGTGCATTTGCCGGAAGGGTCTAGGTTGATGTTATTCGACAAAGGTGAGATAACTTGAATTTCCTGAGGAATGGGGTTATTCGAACTGGGGGGAGTAAAGTTTTAGCAGGCATGGGGGTACCCAGAGATGCGTTATCACTTCTAGGGGTTCTTCTCCTATGTTTTATGGTGACAACTTGGAAGCCATATTTAAGGAACGTATTATCAACTGCGGCAGAAACAGCTGAGAAGGAGACTGGTAACGGGATAGAAGGACAAGTCGGAGATATGGGGTTCAGATTGGGGAAGGGATTATAGGGTGCTTCAACTTGAGGGCTTAAAATAGTAGAAGATTTCACATTAGGAATAGTCGCAGAGATGGATTTAACCGGCTGTGGGGATTTGATAGGAGCGGGTTTCTTTTTAATTATGGGGCAATCTCTCCTAAGATGCCCTTCTTTCCGACATAAAAAACAAGCGTTCAATCCTCCTAGGATTTCAATGGGGCGGGTGAAGATGTCTTCACAAATATTAATGCTCAAGTTGGGAGGGATTTCTTTTCCAGGATTTAGCGAGATAAGAACCCTAGCATCCATATGAGGAACTAACCTAACCATTTCATACATGAAAACAACTTTTCTCAGGGGTTCCAGTAATTGAGGGAGAAATTGCCACAAAAAAAGGAGGAACATTTTTAACAAGAATCCACCGAGGGGCTGAGAGGGCAAGGACTTCCTCATGAACAGCCTCAGGAGACCAAGCTAGGGCATGGAAGGAGGAGATGTAAATGTTTAATTATTGTTGTATATAACTTGTAAATGTAAATGTTTCGATAAAAATGGAGATGTAAATTTTTAATTATTGTTGTATATAATTTGTTGGTTGTATATCATAATTGTGTGTAAAAGGTGTTATTTTTGACATTTTATATAAAAGATTTGCCACATTGGATTTGATGATATGAATCTAAAATCATAGGTTTAAGTGATGAATTCATCAAACAAACTTCTATAAAAAATTGAACTATTAGACATCACCATTTATTAATTTCATATATACAAAATTAAGATTCACAAATATTAGATCTTTTCTTCTATTTTTAGAAATTGATATTTTTCTTATCATTCACATTTAAAACATTTTATATTTCAATTTTTTTTATTTATTCTTACTGAAAATTGTTAACTTTAATATCTACTATTATAAAAGTAATAAAATTTGTAGATGAAGATTTTGGTCAGGATTTATACAAACATTATTTCTTTAAGACTTCAAGTATTCATATATGTTTTAATTATTATATGTTAGGAAGACTTTGAGTCCAAATTAGAAGCTCGAGCACACATGTTTTCCACGTATAGATTATTCTTCTTAATTACTTTTGTGTCCAACAAATCACACGAGGGATAGAGATGCCAAAGAGTACTTCAAATGATTACCTTATTTTCCCGCATGCAAGTATACAATTTTCATTGTGTACGACGGATGACTTTGATGATCTCACACGCCGTGAGATAAAGTAAACTATAAACAACAGTAGAGATAAAGTAAACTATAAATGACATTAGATGATCTCCAATATCGCATCTTCTTCTTTTTCTACCATCATATTGGAATTGGGTGATTGAGGACAAAGCACAATATAAATATCAAACTTTTTAAGTTCGAAATATCAGTTATAAATTGTAATTTCTTAAATTTCAAAGATTTAATCGTAAATTTCAATCATGTAAATTAAATCTACTTTTAAATTATAATAGATGAACAACTGATTTTGGAGTTTAGTTATCCATGAGAATTTGGAAAATATCCAACTAACTTTGTTAAAGAAATTTGGACTTCAGAATTTGATATTGCATTTTATAACTTACAAAGTGCAGATGAACTTAAAAATTTGATGCCTCCTAATTCATGAATTAGGAATCTAATTTCCATTTTATAGCTTGTAAAATGTAAATGTACCTCCAAACTTCAATGTCTTTGCACCGTTGAACTTAGATGGCCTTTCCATTCAACTTGCAAGGTTTGAATCATAAATTGTAACTTACGAAAAAATACAAACCAAGATATCTATTTCTGCATTAATTAGTACAGTTCTCTCATTTTGAATACTACGTAAAAATGACTATGCTCTTTATACAGAAATTAGAGTTCCCAAATCTGTACTGTCATAGGTTCCGTTTGGTTGCGGGAATTAGGAAATGATGGATTTGATCGAATGTTGAAAATGGTCAAATAATGGATTTGATAATCTAATTTTTCATTTCTGGAATATAGTTTGAACCGTTTGGTTGACCTAGAATATGAGGGAGAAGATGCCTTTCCTCTGTTTGGATCCACATTTTGAAACTGGAATTGGAATTTGAGTATAATTTTTTTTTTAATTGTTTTAATTTTTTAACATAATAATTTATTTTTATTAATCTATTTTTCATTTGTTTATTTAATTTTATATAGAAAATCCTATATAATTTTATTTTTTTAAAAATGTTATAATTTTTTAATTTTTTCAATTTTTTTTAATAAAATTAATTTTTAGTTTTGTTTAATTTCATATAGAAAATCATAACATTTCATAATCTTTTTCTTTGTAATCTCGGTTATCTCTTCTGTCATAATGTTGATTGCTTCTATAAACTCAGTCTCCTTTCTGTCATTAGATCTATCATTTCTATCATCATTCTTTCTGTGAGGGCATCTTATAGCAAAATGGCCAATCTCTTTACAGATAAAATAGATCAAAGGTAGTTTACCTTTATATCTTCCTTTACCTATGTGCAATCTTCTAACCATTAAAGCTTGAAGTTCATCAAGTTCCTTGTCATCACTATCACTATCACTGCTATTTCTGATTATGTGTTTGATTCTAGATTTACCAATTTTCAAAGTAGACATAAATGCGGATTCCATAGATGGTACAATAGTGATGTCAAAATTATTCATCTCAAAAGAAATCAATCTTCCAACAAGACTATCAACAATAATGTTATTTCCAGGTGCAACTCTCATTTCATGTATTGCAGAGACTCTTATAGAATAAATAGGCAATAGAGTTCTAAGAATCTTACTCACAATTGGGTCTTAATCAATGGTTCCACCAGATCCTCGAATAGCATTCACAACTTCTTTAATTTGGGTACTGTATTGTGTTATGTTTTCTCCTTCCTTCATTCTCATGTCATCAAACTTTCCTCGAAGAATTTCAGCTTTGGCTCTCAATACATTTACATCTCCATAAATTATTGTAATCTGGTCCCACATTTGCTTGGTAGTTGTACATGTCTTGATGTCCTCAAATTCTACATTGGTAAGTGAAGAAGCAATCTCCACCATGATAAGGTTATGTTCATGTTTTTCTTTCATTTGATTTATAGTTAAAGGTCCATTAGGTAGAATGAATTCATTATCCATATAATCTGCAATGTTGTCTTCAATTCGTGATAGGTATAGTTTCATTTTTCTTTTCCATGTTGGGAAGTTATCCTTGTTCAGCTTTAGTGCGTCTCTCTTATACATCATGTGATCTTTATCTTAAGTCTGTAAAAACTTTCTTCTAAACACTGTATGCTTCGATACCAATTGTTAGAATAACTGAGAGGCACGGTGAGTTAGTTATTTCCTCACAAATTATGTCATAGTCCCAAATTCCTCCAGATGTATATCAAAACAAATTCAAACATATAATTCAACTCGGTGAAAATGTATTCTGTAGTCTCAAACTTTCATCAATAGTGTTTACTGAGTGTGAGTAAATTAATATTGTGATTACCGATCTAGGTCAATAAATTAAAGTGTAAAGTAAAATAACAATCCACAAAATTCATGCACATTGACACATAAATTTTTAACGTATAAACCCTGCTAAGGGAAAAACCACCTTGGACCAGTAACCCGAAATATTTTCACACTTCTGAAGTGAGCTCGGTGAAGAGCAAACCCTGTTAAAGGTTACAATGCACACTGTTAAATGTTACATGGTTAGAGTATTTATAACCAACAGTTCTATTTTGACCATGCATTCCCTATGGGGTCAACAAGAAAACACTCAACATTCATTGGAATGTCATAGTAAATACTTTCACTATCCTACTTGGTTAAGAGATTAACTTGTAACAATGGTTAAACTAATACAATAATGATCTGATTCAAATGCAACTCTGTTTTGCAGATTTTTAGATCCATATCGAGTACATAATACCTATGATCAATTTTGTCACTTCAGTTCATCTCATACTTCATACTTTTTATGCTCGGTAATGCTCTTTCCTCTGTTTGCTCGGTGATGTCTGCAGAAAATGTTGGGTTCTTTCTTTAACCAGTTTCATCAGTCATGCATAAAATTCGCATGTGCGCGTCATAGCATCATATATTTCAAAATGAATCTCTTGTCTCTTATATAGACATCATAGCTCATTTAATTTTCATCCTTCATAATTTTCCGCTTAATCTCCATCATTTATTTTCCCGCTTGAACCATCCTTGGCAGTTGTGTTAAAACCATGTTTCAATTTTTGTCATCCGATCTCCATTGAATTTTCATAGCCGTTTGATCAAATAACAAACTTTATCTTTTACCTCAAAATCATCAATTTCCAACATTCTAGTCGGCCTCAGTTTGATTAAATTTCTTAGTCAATAATCGTGTCAGCAATCCCTTGCTCGATTATCATTGTGCTCTATATACACTATGTTTTACTCGGTTATCACTATCTCTCGGTGTGTACAGAACTCTTCATTTACCGACCACGTAAACTTTGTTTGTTCCAAATCTTTAATCCATAAGAAATGTTTTCCACCATAATAATACTCAAATAAGTTGACATCAATGATAATACATTAACAGATAATGTTTATCATCACATCTATAACTCGGTTAAATATGAACAAATGACTTCAAACATACAATCAGTTGTAGTTCATCAAACTTTTAATTTTCAATATAGACATAAAAATATTACATTTCTAAATTTTCATAATGATGAAAATATACTATTTCTAAATATTAAAAAAAAATATGACTATTGTTTCTAAATTTTGCTCCCAGCTCTGTTTGCCCGCTTTTGGGTGGCTCGGTGGTCTTCTAGGCAGGACTCATCCTTTGCCCCATTTTGCTTGGCGAAGGGGCTTTGTTGGGTGGTTTGGAGGAGTGGGATCTTGGCACATTTCTCTTTGTTTTGGGGTTTCCCTGCGGAGGACTCTTAGCCTTTTTTTATGGTGCTTCTCGAATGATATCTTTTTCTACCTTATGGAGCAGAGTATGCTGGTGGGGAGCTTCCCTAAGCTGTTTAAAGCCCGTGTTTATGGGGATTTTGATGCTGTCTCTTCTCCCTTTCCCCATGGACTCCTATGGAGGTGGACATTTTTCAGGCGACTCTGGTTAAGGTTAGGACTGACTTTCTTTCATCCCTCTCTTCTTCCTTACCTATTGAGGCGGTGGTTGCTTCTGTTGAGGTGAAGACTATCCATGCAAGAAAGATGGATGGTTGCTAGTTGGGGTTTCTCCTTTATCATGGATACCTAATCCAGGTGTTTTGTGGAAGCTAGCCTATCCTTTTTGTTATTAAGATCTTCATTTACCCTATTGAGGTGGGTGACTCTCCTATTGAGGTGGAGTGGGTTTTTCTTGGTGATGTCTGGACTGGCAGAAGGATAGTTTATCTTGTGGGAAGATCAGAGGTTATTAAGGATTATCTTTATTCTTTTTCTCACATAGTTACCTCTTTGGGGTTCACCTCTATAGGGAGTCTTTTGGTTTTGGGGACCAAGTCAAAACCCTTGTTGTTTATTCTAGAGATCTTTAAATGTATATTGTCCATTCTAGCTATCCTTATAGTGGCTATTGGTCTTGGTGTGGGGAGCCAGCTTCTTCCCCAGTTCTAGATTAGGTTGTAGCCATCAGGCTCTATTCTGGATAGCGTGGTTGTATTCTCAAGGCTGTTGTCTAGCTGGTGTGTCTATGTTGTTGGGTTTCAAGTATATTTTAGATTTGAGCAGTTGATCATCTAAGTGAGGCTTCAGATCCCCCTCAAAATCTAAGGGTACAGGGTTCAAGGGCCCTTTCAAAACTAGGTTCTGCGGACCTATGGTGGCTTCTTTTGTTTGTTTGGATCTATCCTTTCTGTCTGGGCATTATTTTCAATCTTTCACTTTGTTTTGGGTTTCAATCACGCTTCAAAAATTGTTTTACTTAATCAAAAACATAAAACTAAAATTACAATGTTTCTAAATTCAATTTGAAAAAATCATACATACTTATCATTTTATTATATGTTTCTCAATTTTAGCCATAAAAATATAATGTTTCCAAATTAAAAAAATCAAATTTATGTATTGAATAATTAATTTTTAATATATACAAATATTTAGTATTAAAATTAATGTCTAATTTATCTAAATTATCATATAGATGCAATTTTTCCATTTATATCTTATTTATCTCTTAGATGAGTTATATATATAT
>MU223258.1:2722127-2760260 GCA_018584345.1 Thuja plicata | reverse complement strand
GGAGACCCGCGGAGTGACTAGTACTAATGAGTAACTCAACCGATACCTTGTTGTTACTTTTGTCAAAGTTTTTAAATTCTTTTGGGGTGGGTAGGGGGTATTTAATGCGGGTAGAAAAGGTTTCGGACTAGAGATGCCAGTTCCTGAACCGGCATCTCTGAAGATGTCAGTGTCAAATCGGTGCCTTTGAAGATGCCACACCTAGATCTGCATCTTTGAAGACGGAAGTCTAGGGGTGAAACAAGCGGAGACGTCGGTGTAAGAAGTGGCATTTCCAACTGAATCAATGTCTGCACCAAAAGGGGCAGACGCTAAGGGGGAGGGAAATGGAGTGACCCAACGGGGGCTAAGGATGGGTCGGCAAAGGACCTAGGGACAAGATACCCCATTTTGGGAGGGGTTAGGTTAGGAATAGAAGAAATATGGGTTGACATGGTGGATTTTGGGTTTTCACAGGAGCAGTTCCCACCATTGGGATCTCGAGAGCACTGACTGTCGACGATTGAGCTGGAGGCCTAGCTGATGGATGTGGACTGGGGATTGTTAGTAGCAGTGGGATTGAACTATGTGCCCCATTGGCCTAGGCTATGGGTGCATAATGGAAAGATGACTATCCTGATTGAGCAGTGGCATAGAAACACCATGATGTTCCATCTGCCAACTGGAGAGGCAACTATCACTCTCAAGGATGTGTGGTAGATTCTACGGATACCGATCCGAGGGTCGATACCATAGTATAGGTTAGAGGACAGTGATCATTACATGGAGATTTCCTTTAGGAGACCTATGAGGAGGATCCCCACATATAGGACATGGATGCCCTGGCAGCCAGCCGTTGATAGGAGACTAAGGCAAATAGCCCTATTTTTGGCTAGATTGATTGGTGGACGGATGCTAGCCAACTTGGATGGACATGGGTCTGGTATGGGATGGTATCAGGTACTAGCTAGGATGTTTGAGGAGGGGACAACCTACTGTTGGGGGTACATCATCCTAGGATAGTTATATCATGATCTACATATGGCTGCATACTGTGGGGTACGCAACATGGGGACTGGAGTGACTTTGTTATTAGTATAATCTTGGGAGCACATTACAGTGTTCCATCTTATGTGGATACGAGAGGCATGGAAGCCAAGAGATTCATATGCATGTAGATATAGGCTGCCCTTGAGATATAATTCTATTGGCCAGACAGGATACTAGCGATGAATACTAGATGAGATTTAGGTTTTGTGTTGGACCCCATATAGACTTTGCGAGCCGTGGGGAGCCATGGACTTGCAGGCAGGAGTCAAGGATAGTTTTTAGGACTTCTTATATCTCTCATACATACAGAAAGATTGCTTTCTACTGGGGAGGACCATCCACCATATAGAGAGATACAGGTTGTCCATAGTCATGAGACAGTTCGGACTATAGTAGGGGGTGGTGGCAGAGGATGATTTACATCCTCATGTCACTAGGGAGGTAGGCATGTTGGGGAGATACAAATATTCTCTCATAGTGAGGGTAACCTGGAGGACTATGGCAGGGATAGACTTCATGGCTAGGCTAGTTGTCATTAATGCAGGTATGACTGTAGAGTACGCATCATGGTGGGCCGTGCACACACCCTTACGAATGACAAACCTGGTTTAGGTAGCAGCCCACTAGCAGCCGACACTCGACATAGAGGTTTATGATGGGATAGTTGTAGGAGATTCCCCTGAGACCTAGCAACAGAGTAGAGGAGGAAGCCACAGCAAAGATGGGTCCGGCAATGGACTAAGGCATAGGCAGGGGTTGGATAGGATCAGGGGCCACCATAGGATGTGCATGATCACGCACCTCAGGTGCCTATTCAGGGATAGGTACAAGCACCTCAGGTGCTAGCATAGGTACAGGTACCACAGGGGCCACGAGCAAGATATGTGGCACATGACACACATGACACTGTCATCGCAATGCGGGATAGTTTACAGACTGAGTGTGCAAAACTACGGGGGTTGTTGGGGATGGCAGAGGTATCAAAGGCCAGCTTACACACTGAGATGACCTGGATACAGGGTTTACTAGAAGCAGAGACATCACGGGAAAACATGGTCGAGGGTGCACTTGAAACTCTACAGGGAAGGGTTGATTCAGGAGAGTTTTCTATGGTGGACATGACCCAGGATGTGGCTAAGCTATGAACCAAGATAGGGACACTAACAGATCAGTTGGGTACGCTTACCGAGTAGATGGACTAGGCCACGAAGAAGATCATAGCATTGACCTCAGAGAGAGATACAGCACAGAGGTGGGCCGAAGCCTACAGGATAGAGCGAGACATCGCTGGATAGGCGGCCAGTGTAGGTGGGGAAGGATAGGTGGTGGTAGAGGCTTTCACAGCTCATAGAGATGTAGCTAGGGTAGGCAGAGAGGCAGCCCACTATCGGGTGTTGTACCACAAGTTAGTTTCTGAGGGCCAGAGACAGGTGTACTTAGAGAGGTCTTGATCACAGACCAAAGGTCAGGCTTTTGCATCTCAGGGGTTAGTGGGGATGCCACCATGGACACCACTAGGAGGAGGATCAAAACCACCAACATGATTCCTTCAGATTATTTTTGTGACACATAGTTTTGTATTTTGAGATGTACATGTATATCAGCACCTAGGTACATGGCTATGTATTTAATGACTTACACTATACTCATGATTTGATATATATATATGATCGATTGATGACTCTTATGACTCTATAATGTATGATTCCCATGCTTTGAGTTATATGATACTATGATGCATATGCTTTTATGAGTACTAACATTGATGCTTGCAAGATGCAATGTTTTATGATTATGTATATATAGGATGAGATGTTTAGATGGATGCACCTAGATGTATGCATTTGATATATTGTGGTTCTTGTGATGTAATGCAATGGATGGGTTTAATATGTTGATGAATATGTTTATGATGCAATATATGTAATTGCAATGATCCTAATGAAAATGCAGGGATGATATGAAAATGCAGGTATGAAGTTGATGCAATGGATGCAATGGGACTCATGTTTTTGGTGTGTGTGACACTCAAGTGATGAACCAACCAGGAAAACTATGAAGGACCAGGAAGGGATGGTGATCATGATGGTGACTTAAAGTGTTAGCACGATGGTGAGAGGACTGGACACACCACGAATATACAATGACCAAACTGATTGATTAATTACAAGCAATTATGTACAAAATGTTGCTCCCAAGACTTGATTGGATCTTGTTGTTTGATGCGTGTGATAGTGTTGGAACACCTAGGGAATATGGGAAATGCTGAGGTTTGCGAAGATGTGATGATGGAGGTGGAGGGGAATGAGATTTTGATAGATAATGGAATGGTCCACTATATGTGACGCATGTTGCTAGGTTTTCATCACCCATACTTGTCTAAGGTGCCTGATTACCAAGTTTTCACCATTGGACGAAATTTTTCTCTTTTCTCTTCTTTTGTTTTTTGATGTTTTTGATTTTTTGGATGTTTTTGATGTTGTTTAAGCATCTATTTGCCAGGTTTTTTTCTGACACAACCATCTTTTCAGCTTCATTTTCTGCTTTTTTGAGATTTTTTCAGGACTGTTTTGCATTGTTTTTGTGCTTTCTTTAGGACTTTTTTATAATTTTTATGGATTTTATCAGATAACTGGAATGAACAACTAGACCTTAGGCATAGAAGTGCCTGAGATGAGTGATGTTGATAGGATCATTCAATGGTTATCCTTTAGGATTGGAGAGTTGATATGCCCTAGAACCGAAGCATGCAGTGATAACATAGGAACCTTGCCAGGTGACTTCAAACTTACCCTTCTTTTCTCGATCAGTACCCACTTTTTTATTTTCCTTTAGCACAAGGTCCCCAACCTGGAACTAGCATGGGTGGACTTTCTTGTTATAATTCCCCTTGAGCCTCTTTTGATAAATAGTCAAGTGATCATAGGCTTCTTTGCGCTTTTCATCTAATAGATCAAGCTGTGTGAGTTGTGCTACTCGGTAATCTTCATCATCAACCAGGCCTCTCAGTGATACTCAGAGGGATGGTAGTTTAGCCTCAATTGGTAAGACAACTTCAGCACCGTAGACTAGGGAATATGGAGTAGTACCTCTAGGAGTATAGTAGAAGTGCAATATGCCTAGAGAGCGGGGTTGATCTGGAGATGTTAGTCACGACCAGTAACATTGACAACTTTCTTGAGGATTTTGAGGAGGTTTTTATTAGTTGCCTCAACTTGGTCGTTACCTTGAGGGAAATATGGACTAGAGAAATGGTGATGGATATGAAGGCAAGCACATAGATAACTGACATCTGATTTTAAAATGGTGTTCTGTGATCTGTGAAGATACTGGAGTGTATGTCGAAGCGGAAGACAATGTGGTAGAGGATGAATTTGGATATCTAGACTCCTGTAGTGAGGGTGAGTGGAATTCCTTCAACCCACTTTGTAAAGTACTACGTTGTTGTGATTATGTATTTGTAGCCTTTAGAAGGGGAGTAATCTTACCAATGAGGTCAAAACCCCAACAAAAGAAGGGCCAAGGAGGCGTAATAGGTCTGAGGTCCTGTGCAAGAGCATGGATCAGATTAGCATTCTATTGGCAAGGTAGACACATCTTGAAAAAATACAAGCATCATGTTCCATTGTAGGCCAATAGTACCCTGTACATAAAATTTTCTTGGCTAGGACCATGCCATTTGTGTGGGAACCATAGATTCCAACATGTACCTCTTGTAGAGCCTGGGCAACTTCATTTTCATCTAAACATCTAGAGAGCACGTTGTGATAGCCTCGACGATAAAGGGTGTTGGATACGAGGGTGTAGCGGGAAACTCTGTGAATAAAGTTTTGGCATTGAGTTGAGATGAGATGAGGGGATATGATACCATTTTGTAGATAAGCCTAGATATCATGGTACCATGGGGATTGAGGAACAACCAAAACACATACATGATTTGATTCATCGTTCTCATAAGCGGGAGCATGAAGTTGCTTAACTAAGAATTCATTTTTCATAGACTTGTGAGGAATCTCTAAGAGGGATCCAATTGTGGTCATTGCATTGACAACCTTTTTTTGCAAGCGTGGTACTTGTGTTATTTGCAAGTGGATAAATTTTTCTTTCATCTTGTCAACCATCTTCTTATATGACATTAATTTTTCATCTTTGGTTTGATACTCATCCAGGACTTTTTTGATGATGAGTTGGGAACCACCAAAGACATGTATATATGTGATGTTCCATTCTATAGCCATGTAAAGCCCTACAATTAGTGCCTCATATTCTGCAATGTTGTTTGTGCTGGGAAATCCCAATTTGATGACATAGGGATGTAGTGACCTTGAGGTGTGACAAAAAGTATTCATGCCCCTACACCATGAACTGTGTAGGATCCATCAAAGTAGATTTTGTAAGTAGGTTTTCCTTCTATCACGCATAAATTCTCATTTGGAAATTCTGTGATCAAAGGATATGCATCCACCAATGGCACTTTTTCTAGTTGATCTGCAATAACTTGTCCTTTAATGGATTTTATGTCTACATATTGAATATCAAACTCGCTTAACAACATAACCCATTTGGCCATTCGTCCTGTGAGAGTAGTCTCGGAGAGTAGGTACTTGAGAGAGTCCACTTTTAAAATGAGCTTTGTTGTATGACTAAGAATATAGTGGAAAATATTTTGAGTGGTGAAGACCACTGCCAAACATGATTTCTCCATAGGTGAATAATTGAGCTCATAACCCACTATGGTCTGACTGATGTAATAAATAGCTCTTTCTTTTCCTCCATCATCCAATTGAGCAAGGAGTGCCCCCAGTGTTGTTGTAGTAGTAGAAATATACAAGATGAGTGTTTGGCTAGGTACAGGTGGTACCAAGATGGGTGGATTAGCCAAGTATTCTTTGATCTTTTCAAAACTTTTCTGACACTGAGGATCCGATTTGAAAGTGTTATCTTTTCACAGGAGATGAGTGAATGGTTAGCACTTGTCTACTAACTGAGAGATAAAATAGCACACGGATTGTAACTTTCCTTGGAGGCTGCACAGTTGTCAAATTTTTTTGGGTGGAGGCATCTCTATGATAGCTTGCACCTTCTTTGGATCTATTTCAATGCCTCACCTAGATACAATGAACCCAATAAGTTTTCCTAATGTGACCCCAAAGACACACTTCTTAGGGTTGAGAATTAGGCAATAGTGTCCAATCTTGTCAAAGACACATTCCAAATTGTCTAGGTGATCCTCCCTTTTTACTAATTTTTCCAAGATATCATCTACATAGTCTTCAAGGATCTTGTGAATCATGTCATGAAAAATGATAGTCATGGCCCTCTGATAGGTTTCCCCAGCATTCTCCAAGCCAAAAGGCATCATGTTATAGTAGAAGGTTCCCTAGGGGGTTGTGAATTCTTTCTTGTGTTGATCTTCTTCTACAATATGGATCTGATTATATCCATAAAAGTCATCCATGAATGACAACATCTCATGTCTTGTTGTGAGATCTACTATCATGTCTATATTTGGCAGTGGGAAATCGTCCTTGGGACATGCCTTGTTGAGATCTCGGAAGTCTATACATATCTAGATTTATTTATCAGGTTTAGATACTAGCACCATGTTAGAAATCTAGTCAGAGTAGTCAATGGCACGGATGATCTTGGCTTGGAGTAACTTCTCTAGCTCTGCTTTGACAAGTAGTGCCACTTTAGGGTGCATCTTTCTGAGATTTTGTTCTATAGGTTTGATGTTTGGGTCCACTGCAAGATAGTGAACCACCAAGTTGGGGTCTAATCCTAGCATTTGGGAGTAAGACCACGCAAAATTATTGATGGATTCCTTCACTAAAATGACAAGATCACTTTCTTCTACTTCAGTTAAAGATGCTGCTATGTATGTGATGGCGAGATTCTCTTTAGTGCCCAAGTTGATAGGTTTTGTTTCTTTGATGAGAATTGATGATTGTTTAGGCTTGTAATCACGGATTAGAGGAAGAGGAGAGTCTTTATCCTCTGGCACCTAAGGGAGGTTTTCACCAGCGGATACACCCTTTGTTTTTACTTTTTTGTGATCAGATAGCGCCCTAGATGGGTTTTTGCTAGGGGATAGATTTTTCTCTTTTTTATTGTTTTCTTCTTCATTTTTGCGGCTGAAGTTCTCCTCTTATCCAAAGTATGCCTTTGGATCGAGCTTGTAGACATGTGATCAATCTTTCCCCCAGTCATTTCTCTGTTCAATTTCTCCCATAAATCTTAGGAGTGCATCTTTGTTGTGGAACTCATTAATGTGTACGAAACTTGGTTGGTCCCAGTCTATGAGTTCAGGATGGTGGAGGGGAAGGTCAATGAAGAGAATGGAGAGCTAGTGTAGGATAGAACTAGGAAGGTTTCATCATCAAAGACATCGTCATAGGCTCTCACAACTTTCTCTTCTGGGACATCTTCGATGTCAGAAATTTCACCTAGGGAAGGATAATAGGCATAGATGTTTTCGTTTGTGCCCCCATTTGTGTCAAAGTCCATGCGATTGCCTAGGTTCTTTTCTCATCAGGTAGGTACAATAGGAACTTTCATTCCTTGTTCTTCATAACCAATGCCACATCCTTGGTAGTTCCATTTTGTTGTCACCAGCTTATGAGTTGCAGGGTACTTACCTTTGAAGTAATTGAGGCAACTTGTGTCCTTCGGTGGTGGATTCTTATAGATCCATTGGTTAATGTTTGGTGTCATTTCCTGGCTATTCAAAATACCATTTGAGATAAAAATGGTAGGACCTAATTGTAGCAGCTTGGTTATTTTTGGTTCTGTCTTGCTTGGATTAGGTTGGCGACCTTGAGTGTGTGGAATGACTAGCATTGCTCCAACTATGAAGGCATCAGATAAATTGTACTTGCCACAACCTTTTTTGTTGATCTTGACTATGGATAGGGTGGCAGAGAGCATTGTTTCTAGGTCTGAATGGGTTCGAGATGAACTGGCGATAGAGATTCTAATGTTGATCCCAGGATAGTGATTGGAATGTGGAAAGGAGGTTTCCAACGCATTGCATTATGCAAAGGGCTTGGGATCCACGCAGATGGTGATCTAAGTGTCGTTATATGGAAATTTTATGCACTGATGGTAGGTGGAGGGAAAGGCTTGCATAGAATAAATCCATGGGCATGCAAGGAGGTTGTTGAAGGGAAGGTCAAGATCAACAACATGACATATTGTATCCTGGATAATAGGGCCCACTTGGATGGAGAATGATATGGTGCCTTCAAAAGTACACTCCAGATTGTCATAGGCTTTGATGGTAATGACTTCATTTGCTATATCTTCTTCTGTGCAGCCCAACTATTTTATAAATTTTAGAGTACACAGATTTAGGGCCGAACCATTATCTATCATGACCCGTTTGATGGAAAAATCTTTAACCATGACAGAAATACAGAGTGGGAGCTTATGATCAGGTTCTTCTAAGGGTAAATATGTTAGTTTAAAGGAGACCCACAAGATGCAGACAAGTGGCCAACAAGGTTCTGGAATTCAGTGAGGTTGATATCACTGGGAATACGGGTTTCTTTTAGGGCTTTGTTGAGGATCTCTTGATAGGAAGGTGAGGTGTGGAGGAGATCCAGGATGGAAATTTGGGCAGGAATATTCCCTAGGTGTTCCAAAATATTGTATTGGGTACTAGCAAATGGATTGGTACTTGCACCTGCAACGGTTATTCTTCCTCTACAAGTGGTGACTATGCATTAGTTATTGACACCCTTGACATGAATGACATTGATGGAGGACTGAACTTGGGATATGTAGCTGATGAGATTATCGTAGTTAATATATGCATTTGTATAATATTTTTTGTCAGCATTTTCTCCTTGCTTACCCTTCCCCTAGTCAGAGAATAGAGTGGGATTGCCTGGGTATTTACCTGAGGTATGTGCAGGAAATGTATTTTGATAGATTTTAAGGCCTACATTTGGTGATGGTTGGGCCAAAGATTCCACTTCGATATCTTTGTGGTTAATGAGATCTTGGATGTAATATTTTAGCTTCATGCATTTGAGTGTGGTGTGTCCCTTAACACGATGGTAATTACAGTACTTGGTGTCTTTATACCAGGCAGGCTTAGGTATTGAGTCATCAAATGGTTATATTTTTGGATACACGACTTGGTTAGCTTGGACCATTCTATGAAAGATGACGTCTATGGGTTCACCCAAAGGGGTAAAAATGCATTGTGGCACATTCTAAGTGCAATGCCTTTGTTTTCCATGTGGGACTAATATAGCACTTGTCTAGTTCATAGGACCTTGATAGTTGGGTTGATATGACGTCCTTGGAGGGGGATAGATAGTCCTGCCTTGAGGGCATGTGTTTTTTTGTTACGTCGGTTGGTGATATGTGGGAGTAGGCTGTTGATACATGGGAGGAGGTTGAGGGTATACTGGTGGTGCTTGCTAATAAGTTTGGGTAGGTGCATTGGGACCGACTACCACAATCTGAACGTGTTTGGTGTCAGTGGCTCCGTCAGTTACTGTGTTCTTGTTCTTGTTCCACTATCATGATCGATCATTATTATGTTTTTCAAGATGGGATTCTTTGTAGTGCTTGATGGTGCCATCTTCTATGAGACCTCGCTTGAGATCTATGCCTTTGATTTTGATGTCTTGATAAGTTTGTATGCAATTCATGCGCATGTGATAGGCAAGTTTAGGATAGAGGTTGTTAATGAAGATTTTGATAAGATGTTGCTTAGGGGGTTGATAGGACAACCTTGTAGTAAGCCCTTGCCAACACTCAAGGTAATTGGTCGGGCTCTCTCCTCCCTTCTATTTTGATTGCATAGATCAAGGAGTGAGAATTCATTTTTGACATTATATGCGTATTGGGCCAAAAAAAATTCAAATAGTTCAGCGAAAGTAGAGACTGTGCCATAGGGGATTTTTTAGAACCACTCAAGAGTGGTTCCTCCCAAGCTTTTGGGAAATAGTCTCATGAGGAAATTATCGCTATAGGACACTTCTTGACATGCCATGTAGAATTCTTTCACGTGGCTCACAGGATCTCCCTTCCCCTGATATTTAACAAATTTGGGTGTCTCAAAGTGCTTGGGGAAGGGTATTGCAGTGATAGATCGATCAAATGGGTAAGGACACACCTCTTCAAACTTAAATGTTTTAGCCTCGGTCCCTACCTTTAGCTCTTTGAGAGTGTTCTTCCTTTCCTCCCATTCATGATTGATTTGTGTGGAAGGATTATTAACCCCGATTGCATTGGTTCACTGAACCTGATATGGATCAAATGGAGAATATAGGGGATTCTATGGGGGATATTGTAGTGTTTGATATGATGGCTATTGGTCAGCGTATATGAGTTGTTGTGGTGGAAGCTATTGCTGAGGGGAATATTGCAGTGGAGGAGGTGGCAACACTTGATAAGGTTTTTGCAATTTTTGGAAGTATGCTTGTATTTGTTGAGGTGTTGGAAAGGTGGGATGAGCCTGTTGCATACCTGCATAGGATGGAGGATAAGTGCTTTGCGGTGGAATGCCCCTAGCGGGGACACTGAATTTCTATGAAGGTGGAATGGTTTATGATGCAACGGAAGATGGCATGGCTAGGTAGTTGGTGGAATGAGTTTGTTGTTCTTGTGTGGGTTGAATGAAAGGATTAGAAAACTATTGCAGTGATTATGCCATGAAAGGATTTGCCCCTTGTGTTTTTGGTTGTGGCTGCTGGGTAGTTTGAATGATGGGCTACACAACTATGAAGGGGTTGATTTGTGCTTGGCATGTGAATGGGTTGGTAATTTTCTTATGTGGTTGTTGTTGTTGGGATGGTTGCTGGATAGATTGTTTCTATTGTTGGATTGGTTGTTGTTGATGAATTGGTTGTTGTTGTTGGATGGGTTGTTACTATTGGATTGGTTGTTGTTGTTGGATTGGTTGTTGCTACTACTGAATGGGTTGGATGGGAATTTAGGTTACAGCGAAAGGATTCGTAGATAGTTGTTGCATGGGAGGATTTAGATTGGTTTGTGTTTGCAGCAAAACTACTAGCATACATTGCGATTGTGTTGCTAGTGGAGCGGGGAAGGTGGACCCTTGTGGAAATAAGGGTTGGTTATAGGCATTGGTAGGTTGCATGTCTGTGGTGAAGTTTGTTTTCTGCTATGATTATATATTGGAAGAGAAAGGCGGAACGTATGGATATTTGGGTGCTTTGATGCTGTGAACTAGGTGGCGTATTTTGAATAGGCTGAGTGGGGATAGGTGGAATGGTGGTTTTCTAAGTGTTGACTGGTGGTGGTGTAAATTGTGCTACAAATATTGGAAATGTTTGTAAAAGTGGAGCAGTTGTGAACTGAGGTGGTGCAGGTGCTTGTGTAGCAATAGGGGGTATTGATTGTGTTTTTGATGTGGGATCAGGAGGCAGGACTCCTGAGATAGATGAAGGTGTCGTGTGAATGATGGAGGGTGAGATAGAAGGTTGTACTACTTGTGCGATAAGGGTTCCCATTTGTAGAGGTCGTTGAAGTGGATCAAAAACTTCATTTCTAGTGGAATGATAATGTTCCCCTAGAAGTGCCATAGGTCGTGTGACAAGTGTGGGTATAATCCAAGGTTGGAGTTGAAGTCCTTGTTGCTGAATGTCCAAGAGTACCTGATTGTTGTTATGTCCATTCATGGCCTTCACCATGTGGACATTTCCTGGATGATTGATAAATGTTTCTATGGTACTCATGGTGGGAGTCTCATTAGTATCTACTCAGATATGCTCAATTTGTTCATTGGGCTGAGGCACATAGGTAACCATGGCGTTAGCGTTGTCAACTATAGGATTAGATGAACTAGTGGCAAGATTAGGGTCCATGTTCTTCCTCTTCTTAGTTTCTCATGTAATAGGTGGCATGAAATGACTATCTTAAGGGGATATGATATGCAAGATGTAATGCAAGGTTGTGCCTAGGAAACTAAGGATTATGGTACTAGGACTAGGATGCATCTAGGATGATAAATATGGTCCTGTGGAATAAGGATAACTTAATGTATGCAAGGATTAAGGGTTTTTTTCCCTAGTGTAAGATCAAGTGGAAGTGATTGTCTACCTAGGACATACTTGTGGTCTTCGGCAGACGCGATTCTCTGTTAATGTGAACCAACCTTTTGATCAAGGTGATGAGGTTGCAAAGGTAAAGGGGATTATCTTAAACAATGCTTAGTTTAAGTACAATCAAGGATGGGGTTTTGATTAAGATGTAGGTTCTAAGAAAATCAAAGAGGAGTACAATACCAAGTGAGGGATGTGATTAAGATGCCTTGGATGATGATTGGGATGATGCTAGGTTGACTAGGATTGGATTAGATTATGTTGGATTAAACTAGGATGAGTGTGTGATGTGTTTCTAAAGATGACAACCTAAGGGAGGTCCTAGAAATGAAAGCTAAGTCAACTTAAGAAGAGGAAGAATGTGTGTTTGTTGTGGTAGACCAGCTAGTCATATTGTTCAAATCTGATGAAAGCAACATTTAAATGATATTTTCCCATGAAGTGAGCAACCTTGTTGTTGTATATCACTTTGTCAAATTTCTCTCATGTGAGGGTTTCTTGGTTGATTGAATCCATGATGTGTTGGTACTTGGTAGCCTCTCTGGTTGTATTATTTTCTTCTCTATATATGGGAGGCAATGGATTTTTTACCTTCTTGTGCTTCTTGGAATCGGTCATGTCCTATAGTGAAAGGTTTTGATTTGGGATGAGCAATTGGAGTCCTTAGGACATATCTCATGAAAGGTAAAAATTTAAAGATGTTGGAAAATTTTAAAGCTCATGATAGTCTAAAAAAGGATGTTATTTTTTATTATCTAGCAAAGGCTTGATTTCTTTCTGATATTCAATAGGTTTGTTCCATGGCAAGAACCAATTTCAACACAATCAAATCAGAAAATAACATGCATAGGTCTTAAAACAATTCGACAAGGGACAAAGCAACCTTGAAGGATACAAGCAAGTGACAAATTTTGTTTGTTGGGTATTCCGTTTGTGTTTTGGATTTGTCAATGTTCTTCAAACACTTCAAGCACAATTCTACCTAAGGAGTTAGCTTCGCATGAAATATTATAGGCCCATTGCTTGGTAGTCCTTCAGCTCACACATCAGTGTCACCCCTAAAAGGGCGCCCATGTTTTTGCCTTATTCCGGGTATTATTGTTGTGCTACAAAGATCTCTTTCGCAACACAATACCTTGGGACACATATAATGGGGATCTTGAAGGGAGATTATGTTAATCTTTAAGTTTTTGTTGATCATTCAGTGTCCACACTTAGTCATTTATCTAGGAAGTTTTGGTTGGCCACCACTGCACTCGAGCTAAGCAGTATAGGCTGAGATACCCGGCAAGTCATTGCCAAATAGAGTAGATCATAGATGTCAAGCTACCTGCAAAGTCCGTGCCGAGAAACGTGAGTCATTAGTGCCGAGCAAGACAGTTTTGATGTGAATGTTAGGAATGTTAGTTATTCCTAGGTCAACATTTTGGGCCAACGTAGTTGAGAATTTAATACTTTCAATAGGATAAATATGCATTTCATTATTTGATGCTAATACGTGGCATGTAGCCAATTATAAAATTGGAATGCCTAGGAGGCATAAGCCTTTTATTTTTTATCGTTGATCTAGATCTATTCATCAGATTCAAAGATTAAAATAAGATTGCTTCTTACCCTAATTAAGTGAGTGATACAAGGCACAGAGAGAAGGTGTATACATACATGACAGATGTGTGAAGGGTTGGTTTGACAAGAAACATAGATCTAGAAAAGTGGAAGAGAAGTGGGTAGAAGAGTAAGACATATCAGATTATAAGATTAGAGAAGGCATTGTAAAGAGGAGATTTGTTATCAGCATCAGAGTGCATATCAAAGGATCAGTATTTGAGACATTCTAACAAGTGTATCAGATGAAATCTCTTAACAGAGTGGTTCTAAAAAAACTTTCTAAATCTCTTAGCCAAGTGCTTACTTTACTGTAAGTTTAAATCCATTTGCAATGTAGATTGTAATAATCTATAGCTCTTAACTGGGCAGACCTTTAACTAGGTAGATCACCAGAAGTGATCAACTTTTATAGCCCTAACAGGCACAGTTTATTGCTGTAGTAGTGAAGAATTTTTGGGTGTCATCCCCACCCCATTTTTACCTATTTGGGTTTCTGGGTTAACAAATTCTATTTATTTTGTAATTTATTTACTTTCATGGATTCTACTATATGTTAGATCAGTTTCATATATGTATGTCTGTGGATCAGTTTATTTTAAAGCGATTAAATTTCAATATCTGATTCGCCCCNCCCCCCCCCCCCCCTCAGTATCTTGATTTCCCATTATTGTATTTCCAACAATTGGTATCATAGCTCAATTCTCCCATAAGAATTTTTAATCAACTTGAGAGTACAGATCATGAGATGGAGATTTACAAATTGGGTAAAGTCATTGAGAATCAAAAGATTGACATTCAGCTAGCTTTACATTAGCTTGAGACAAAAAGACAGGAATTAAAGAAGTCCCTGATATCAAGGAAAGATTTGGCCAAACAAATGAATGATACACATTATCATGAAGAAGACACTGCTAATCTATTTCAAAATGGAGACTCTACTGAGAGTGATGCATCAATTGTAGATTTACTGGAAAAGAACAATGCACTATGTGAAGAAGTCATACATCTGAAAAGAGAACAAGAAACATAAATAGTAAGACTATGTGAGATAATGGAACAAAAGAAGAAAGCTGAAGATGACAAAGCTATGGTTGAAGAAGAAAAAAGAATGTTGACTATCAGACTTGATGAAAGAACACATGATGTACAAATGATGATAATCAATCAGGTTGATATGGAAAATCAACTGTTGCTTGTGAATCAGGAGATCAGTATGAAAGACATGGAAATTGTGAATCTGAGATCAGAGAATAGTCAATTGAAAGATGAATTGAGATCTGAGAAAGAACTGAATGAAAGGTTCAATAGACCTAATGAAGCTTTGACTCATTTTGAGAACTTGATGGAAGCATTAAGAAGATCAAAAGATTCTTTGGGATTAGGCCACATTGAACAACAGACATCTACTGAGAAAGGAGAATCATCTAAGATTGGTGAAAGGAGGAATGCAAAGACAAAGAAAAAAAACATGTATGCCACCACTATGGAAAATATGGACACACAACAAGCATCTGCCGAAGCATGAAGTAAGTCCAATCCCAAACCTAACTTTAATGGTTATTGTTTTAACTATAAAAAGTTTGGACATCAAGCACGTAAATGTAGGACAAAGGAAAACAATGCACCTCCCACACCTAGATTCAATGGTAAATGTTATAACTGTTAGAAATATGGACATAGAACACAAGATTGTAGATCTAAGGCTAAACAAAAATGGACATCTAAGACACAAGCAAAAGTAACAAGGAAAGGTAACACTTACAATTGGGATTACAACACATGGCATAGTTGTCATTATTGTGGTGAGTATGGACATGTTCCAGAAAACTCAATAAGGACACATTTCAGAGGAAAATCAAAGAGTTGGATGAATGGAAGCTTAGTTTGTCACAATTATCTAAAAATTGGTCATACTAGGAGAGATTGCAAGACAAGGGTACCTACTCCTACTGTTGAGATGATTAGAGCATAGATGAACCAGACATGGGTAAGGAAAACCTAACTGAGAAGAAGTGAAGCTAATGAAGCCAAGGTCACCCAATCAAATGGATAAGGTGATCACACCATCACTATCTAAGAAAATGAGGTATGTAAGGAACTATATTTAAATTTCATATCTTACATCAGTTCCTAACATATATTGTGCCAAAGTCCATATCTGCATATGATAAGATGCATCATGACATATCTTAAAGAAAAAGTACCGAGCAAATTCATTTAAACACTATAGGTGCCAAGCATCAGTATTATACTAAGACGAAGCTCGTCGGCATGTGTGTCGAGCTAGTTTGGGTTGCAACTAAGATATTGTCAGAGCCGGCTGAGGACAACTATTTTGCACTCACTCCAATGGACAAAACATTTATTGGAAGCCTACTTTCTGATCTTCAAAGCCTATAATGTAATGAACCGTTTATGATTCTTTTTACCTTGCGATTTTAGATTTCTTGAAGTGTTGAAGCTTTGGCGAGCATGATTTCAGCAGAGATTTTTGAAGAATTCTACAGCGTGTTATCGACCATTCAACAAAAGTGTGAACTTTGATAGTTGCTAAGGTACTCTGTTTCATCTTTGAAACCCTTTACTCTTGAAATAATGGCCGCTAATTTGTCTGCACCAGCTAAGTGAATGGAAAAGGAATTGAGAGAAGTTAATTTGGTGAGGAGTGACACTTGTGCCCCTCCCAACTTTTGAGTCGTTCCTGAGAATGCTATCAAGGGTGATCTGACTGGAGCCCTATCTTCGATCCCTCCAAAGGCACTTATGATCCACGACATTAGGGAATGTTACATGTGTAAAATTAGTGAAGTTAGAGACCACAAGTTGAGGTAATCCTACGGGAAATTATGTGAAGACGGAGCCCTAAAACCCAAACACAATCATCTAGCCGAGCGAGTGTTAACTCGAACCCTAGAGTTTCTAAGGAATTTCAAGGTTGAATGGATCAAAAATTTTCTTAGCAGCGTACATGATATGAGCATTTGGTTGGAGAATGAAGCAGTAAAAATTACCAAGGATATCATACATCGTGTAACTAGTTACGTTACTATCAATGGGAAAAGGACCATGAAATGCCAGAGTAAAGAAGACATAGAGAAGGTCACTAAAGCCACCTGGAACAAAAGGGTAATGACAATTTCCACCATCAAAGACTTGGAACTTGATTTTGCAGTAAGGGTTATTGCTCACAAGTTCTATCAGTCGAGTCGACTGGACAGTGTGCCTTGCATTGCAGTAGACCAAGCATGGAAAATCATTAAGAAGGATCATACATTTGACCTAGCTGAGCTACAGCTAACATAGCTTACCGAGAACCTTGCATCAATCAAGAAAGTGAATAATTTTGTGTAAGTCTGGATCCTTGCTTGTCTGCATATTTTTCTATATTTAGAAGAGTGGTCCTACCTTTGAAGACATAGTATGAAAAATAGATAGACCTATCACCCAACAGATAAATGTACTGATTCAACAATTAGGTGATAATTTTGATAATGTAATGGAAACATACTTTGTGGAGTTCAAGAAAAGTATGAGACTGAGAAGAAAAATTCCTAGTTCATTAGTTGAAAAACATTATGAGGATGTGTGCTTTCTAGTAGACACAGATTACACTTATGTTCAGGCTGTAGTACCTAGAGTATCATGGTTAAGGCCATCACCTTATGAAGTAAACATAGATGAAACATCTACTGCCATAACAACTTTACTAGTAGAGGAAATTGACAATACTGTTAAACGTTTTGGTAATTATGAAGAAGCCAAGGCCAAAATTTCTATGAACCTAAAGGCTGGCACCATGGAAAGGAAGAGGAAAAAGATTGTCAAGAATTTGAAGAAGATGGTTGGCATTACAAGTAATGAGGAAGCAGAGGATGCATCTCTAGGCTTAACTACTGGACAAGGAGAGGACATACCTAGTGAAGAAGAAGAAAATCAGTCTGAAGAGGATGTAGTTGTTATGGGGAAAGGGAAGCAGCCAATGGTTGCCAAGATAACCAAAGTAAGCAAAGTCAAACCTTAGGCTACCCTTCCTACTGCAAACAGACCAAGGACCAGGGCATCAGCTATTTCACCTCCAGTGGTGAAAAAATTTGTATACACAAGGAAGAATGCTATTGAGAGCAGCTCAGGGCAGAAGAAACAAGTCAAAACCAAGCCTGTGCTGAGCATTCTTGCCAAAAGATCAAGGAGAAGGAGATTGATCATGAATGATGAAGAAGATGAGGAGATAGACACTGATGTACCGAGCAACGTACCTACAACATCATTTAAAAATCCTATAGACATTGATGAGGTATGCAAGAATATTAGAAGTTTGACTGGGTTATCTGGATTTAAATTTGTCAAATATGAAAAGCAAAGTATAGAGAACAAGGTCAAGATACAGGAAGCTCTATTAGATATGATGAGTACATTCAAATTGAAACCTATAGAGATAGTGAATAATTTCCCTACAAAACTTTATGATTTCTTATCTGGTAAATGGGAATTTGCATTGATGCCTAAAAGGCAAATAAAGGAAGCAACTTTGGCTAGAGTCATCCCAGACTTGACAAAGAAACAGAAAGAAAAAAATTTTGAACAATAAAAGAAAAATTTTGTACCTAAATATAGAGCTTATGCTATTTTCAAGAATGATATTGAAGGAGTAGTAAAAAAAAGCACTCGGATTTGGAAAGAGATTTTTGGGTTGTTGGTCCCAAAAGAGAAGAAAATAGATGAAGGAACCTCTTAGCAGACCACCACTCAACAAGCAAAAACAAGGTCTAGACCATCAAAAGAAATAGGCAAAGAGAAAACTGTAGACTCAACAATGGATAGTCCCATTGACACTACACTAGGTGACAATAGCAATGTGGATGTCAAGGATCAGCATGATTCGGCAGACACAATTATCGAATCGCCTATCAAGGCTACTGAGGCTGATGAAGAGAAAGATGAAGAGAAAAATGAAGAACAAGGAGCCAAGAGAGAGAAGACAGAAGATCAAGAGGTAAATACTAAAAATCCACCTATTTTAGAGGTTGCTCAGACATTGTTAGACAATGGAGACAAAATGGAAAAAAATGGAGACAAGCCTAAAGAACTAGAGGCTATACTTGAGTGTTGGTAAACCTACCACACTCTGCTTCATCTACCCCCACTGAACCCAAAATGGGGAATGTACCTGAATAGTAGGAAATCTTGATTAAGATGAAGACTACAACTGAATTGCTTACTGAGAAATGAAAGGATATCATTGAAACTGAGCCGAATGATAGCTCACCAAAGCCTAAAAGGAGGAAGCTAAATAAGAAGAAGTCACCAGGTCTAAATGTCACATTAGATGAAGTCATTGTGATTCCTAAATGAGATCCTGAGAGTTTGTCATACAAGAAGATTTAGACCCTTCAAGAACTTTTGAAGAGGAAGAAGAGACATGAAGAAATGAAGAGAGAATAGAAGCAGAAGCAAGTTCTGCATGATATCAAATATATTTTTGTAAAAGCTTTTGATATGGATGATGTAAATGACCAGGCACCTATACTAGAATAGCTAGTTCACATTGTATAAAAGGTGACTGATAATAATATTGAGGCAAATGAAAAACTATTGCAATGGTCTGAGAGAAAGTTCGAGAACAAAGTACTGGAAAAGATATTTGAAGAGATAGCTACAAAACAAGTTGAACTTTCTTCTCTCATTGAAATTCTAGAAGAAGTTAAAAACAATGTATTTTCTTTGTACAAGAGACTATGTGATGAATCATTCTTTACAAAAGAAAATCAGAAGTTAATTGAGAAATTGCATTTGGATATGAAGTCAACTGCAAGTTCACTAAGCATGGATGCTAGCTCTAGCTCCATTCATTTCAATAAGTTAACTCATACACAGAGGAGGTTAGCCAAGCTTATGGCTGAAGATGGCCGAATCAAGGCCAAATTGATTAGGATTCAGGCTAATTTGATACCTCATCTAGAGGTTATTCAGAAAGAACTTATAGCTACAAGAGAGTTGGTAAAGAGAGACTCTCATCTCTCTACTGCATAAAGTTTGGTAAGTCTAGCTGCCAAGCTAGAAGTTAAGTTGGAAGTTATGAATTTTGTTAAAGATAGTTGGGACACTTCATTTGCATTGATTCTACGACATCATAAATAGTTTTTGGATAAGTACAACTTAACCCCTCAAGCTATCAGTGACAAAAACAAGGGGGGATCAGGAATGGAAGGAACAGATGAGCTGAAGGTATACTATTTTTTTGTTGAATGCATGTATATAATGTAGATAATATATTAAGTATGAAGTATAGTCAAAGGAGAGTAATTTATGTACTTAAGAAGTTTTGTGGATGTAAACGAAAGGATAAGTGTTTTTTCCACTAAATATCAAAGGGGGAGATTGTTAATCTCTAAGTTTTTGTTGATCATTTAGTGTCCACACTTAGTCAATTATCTAGGCAGTTTTGGTCAGCCACCACTGCGGCCAAGCTAAACACTATAGGCTGAGCTACCCGACAAGTCATTTTTGAGTAGAGAAGATCATAGATGTCAAGCTACCCAACAAATCCATGTTGAGCAATAGGAGTCATTAGTGCCAAGCAAGACATCTTTGATGTGAATGTTAGGAATGCCAGTTATTCCTAGGTTAACAGTTTGGGCCGACGTAGTTGAGCATTTAATACTTTCAACAGGATAAATATGCATTTAATTATTTGATGCATTTAATTATTTGATCCTAATATGTGGCATGTAGCCAATCAGAAAATTGGAATGCCTAGGAGGCATAAGACTTTTATTTTTGATTGTTGATCTAGATCTATTCGTCAGATTTGAAGAGTATAATAAGATTGCTTCTTACCCTAATTTAGTGAGTGATATAGAGCACAAAGAGAAGGTGCATACATACATGACAGATGTGTGAAGGGTTGTTCTGACAAGAATCATAGATCTAGTAGAGTGGAAGAGCAGTGGGTAGTAGAGTAAGATATATCAGATTATAAGATCAGAGAAGGCATTGTAAAGAGGAGATCCGTTATCAGCATCAGAATGCACATCGAAGGATCAGTATTTGAGACATCCTAACAAGTGTGTTAGGTGAAATCTCTTAACAGAGTGGTTCTAACAAACCTTTCTAAATCTCTTATTTGAGTTCTTACTTTACTATAAGTTGAAATACTTTTACAAGGTAGATTGTAATAATCTATAGCTTTTAACCAGGAAGAACTTTAACCAGGTAGATCACTAGAAGTGATCAAACTTTTTTTTCCCTAACAGACACACTTTATTGCTGTAGTAGTGAAGAATTTGTGGGTGTCATCCCTACCCCAGTTTTACCTATTTGGGTTTCTAGGTTACCAAATTCTGTGTATTGCGTTATCTATTTACTGTCATGGATGCTATTAGATGTTAGATCAATTTCATATATGTATATTTGTGGATCAGTTTGTTTTAAATTTATTAAAGTTCAAGATCTGATTCACCCCCCCTCTTAATATCTTTCTTTCCCATTATTGTATTTCCAATAGATTCTTCCCTCCCCTCGCACTATAATAAATCACTGTTCGGAGGTGAATCGGGTAGCTTGTATGCCTAGAGTGTTTAATAAGTGTCTCAGTTTGTATCCTCGATGTCCACGCAAGTATAATTCAGGCGTATAGCCCCATAGAGAATCTTGACAAAAGTGGTCACATAAATGTGATTGAGACCGTGAAGCTGCAATTAAGTTAGACAAGAGCCGAGTATAAGCTCAAATACCAATCGATTCCTAAGGCTTTAACCCCAAAGAGTAAATTTGATTAACATGAGTTAGAGTGGTGTGGATTACACCTCATTCTCACGTGGGTCATTCCCAAGAGATTTTTCCCTCAACTGGCAGGCCCATCTAAATGATTAACTTGTTAAAGTAAATTGGATTGGCGACAAAAAGGAGTTTGGATTTCTGATTTTCTCAAAAGGGGAAATGAGCATACTCTCATATCCAGTATCATTTTCTCCACAAACACACAAGACAAGTTTGTTTGTTCCCAAAGATTTAATTGTTTAACACAAAGCAAAAGCATCTAGGTTTTTGATCTTCCCAAAGGGGAAGACAGAATAATCCCCTAACACTTGATTTGAATTAGACAATAAAATATCCCTAATTATGCTAGGTGCCTAAGAAAATTATTGCAAACACGATCATTTGGTCGATGTTGATTTGAGGCAACCTGCAAAAAAAATGTGAGTAATTTTTGAATTGACTTCTTTGACTAGTGGTGTTGCAAGACAACTGATTAGTAGTTTCAAAACCTTAACCTTTGAAAAGTGTTATCACAAAAACCACTCAAAAGTTGTTAGCAAAATGATCAACAAAAACTGACAGAGCGCAGACGCCGATTCAGGGTGCAGACACTGGCTCTGTGTTTTTAGCACAAAAAAAGATAGAATGCAAGAAAATAAACCAGAAAACACAGAAAGTCAAAAAATTGTTATACCAGTCGGAGACGCCGATTCATGCAACGCAGACACTGATCGATGATGTTTCTGAACTATCATTTGTGCAGACGCTGAAACTGGAATCGACGTTTCTGTAGACGCTGTTGTATTTGTAAGTTCACAAAACACAATAAAAAGAGCAAAAAAAATGTTATTGTTCCTTCTTTCTTAGCCTTTAATTTGATCAAATTTAGCCATTTGAGATTATCAAACATTTAAAAGCTAGTGTTCTTTAAGAAGTTATCAAGATTCGTTCCCTTAGTAAAATTATAACATTATAAATGCTTGTAAAATTGATCTCTGCTAAAAAATAGAATGCTCAAATATCAAAAAGCAGTGGGAAAGATAGTAAATCTTGACAAACTAAAAAATTATGTTTGGAAAGTCTCAAATAAATAGTTCCAGGTGGAGATGTTGATGCAGGTCGCATACGCGGGTTAAGCATAGACGCTGAATGAAGGTTCAGAGAGAACCGACATTTACGCAGACACATCTGTGTAAAATGCAGACGTCGATCCGCATGTCTGGCAAAATTTGGAAGAAAAAAGACAAGAATTTAGAAGATTTTTAGGGACATGGGTCCCACCAGGCGTGCTAGAATGTAGTATGAGGAAATCATCGATCTGTTGAGAGAAAGCTCAAAAATGATAAGTTAGTGGGTTAGCACATATGATTCATGAAATGAACAAATAAACCAACAAGATAACATCAGAACATCAGATAGAACTAAAACAAGCTATTTGCACCCTATTTTTACTTGTTTGATTTGTTCTTTTTGATTAAATGTGCATGTGCTCTCTCAAAGACAAATAAGATAGGTCCCCAATGCAATGCAAGATTAGAAACAATGAAGCAATTCAAAAGCTAGTATGAGGAACTAGTCTCAAATTCTTCAAAGGATGATCTAAACTAGCTATGGAAATGATATGCAAAATATGCAATATTGAAGCTATAATTTATTATCCATTATCCTAGCATATGATATCTATATGATTTAAGCAAGAAACTATGAGCATGAAAACAACTATAAAAATCTAGAGCTATGTTAGCATAATAACAATGCAAAATGAGAGATCAAAATGCAAGAGGAGAAGGCCTATATTTATAGATTTTTGGATAGAAGAGGATAGGTTGAATGATGTGGCATCTATGTGACATCCACATAAGATCCACATAAGGGACACATAGGCTTGAAGGGATGACTAATTTGAAGTCAAATATAGCAATAAATATTGAGTGGCTCAAGAATTCCAAGTGGGGGACAAAGGAGTAAATAGCCTTAAAGAGGAATGGGTGCCGATTTTGGATAGAATTCTCACATGTGGGTGAACATTCCATTAGCCTTAAGAGGGTTAGGAATCACCTATTTAAGTATGATTAGAGGGTAATTAGGTAGGGAAACATGCTTAGGAAATGAAGTGATGGGAGTAGAGTAGGAATAGGGTAGGGTTAGGGTAGGCTTCTAGATTGGATTAATAGGTTCCTAGCTAGGGTTTAGATTATAATTCAAATTAGATTTGAATAAATCATATTTTAGAAGAATTAAGAAAATGGAGGAATTTTAATAAATATAAATTTATTAAAAAGGGGATTTTGTGAGGCAAATGTATTTAAATAAACTACATTAGAATAGTATTTGATCATTGATAATACCAACTATGAAACTATTTAATTGATGAATAAGAGGAAATTTAATATTAATAATAATATTAATATTTTTGGACGTCTACAAAATCATATGCATATACTTTTTACTTCTAGCATGGTTTAAATGTACTTTACTATTAGAAACTCTTAGAAGAACTAAAAAGAAAACTTTTTATTCATATCCTATTGAGAGATAATGAAAATGAAAAAAATATTCATTTCGTATGGCTTTCATTTCAATTATGCTTTCTCGAGCTAACAAACTTCTTATAGCTTAAAACTAAGAATGCCTCTTCTTCTTTTTTTCACTCTTGATTGGTTGTTTTCGATCTGCTATTTCCAATTAGTTGTCATCTTGATAATCATGTCATTTCTAAATATTTACTTTTATACTATGATTCTACCAACAATTTCCTTTTAAACAAAATTTTAGGATTTTATTCCCTGCTTTCGAATTGGCTGTCTTCATTTTCCTAGGTAGTTGATTTCATTTTTCTGCTCAAAAAATAGGGCTCCAGGGATTTGTAGCAATTTGCATGCATGTGTCTCTTCCCAGAGGTTTCTTGTGGCATGGTGCAGGATACTAAATGTATTATTTGCATGTGGGTTTTCTTGGAGTGCGTCGATTTTTGTTTCCATGTTGCTCTATTAAAATGTCCCGTTCTTCCCATTTTATACATGTAAGTGCCATTGACATTGAAGAAACGTGGAGGTCTCCTTTCATTTTTGGATTGCATTTTTAGGAGTAGGGACAACAACATGCTATAGGTATGTTATGTCCTTGAATTTATTGGGCTTCATTCTTATTACTGATTTCTTCTGTATTCTTCACTTGTTAATTAGGATATCTCATTTCTGGGCTAGCATTATTTTCCTTGGTGTTCATCATTGTAGACAACATAAATCCTTGCTAAATTCAATTAACCACTACACAAAACCGAGACTAGAACTGCACAAAGAGGAAATTAGAAAACACTGCATTTATTCTGCATTACATTTGATCAAGACCCATTACCATATTCTAGTTTCATAACCACCAAGAGCGAAGGAAAAAGGGGTCGGAGAAAAAATTAAACAAGTTGTAGTGTACCTTCAAGTTGGAGATATTTTCCTTGTATTGATCTTGTCCTGCATCCACAGAGGAGGCTAGTCCCAAAGATAGTTCTGTCGCTGTAGCAACAACACTAGTTGAGTCAGCAGCGACATCACCATTTATATCTTGTGTTAAGAGATGACTCTTTTCAGAGGAATTTGTTGCTTCCATTTGTTATTTCCCTAGCCTAAATGCGAAAACTAATCCTTTATTGTTGTTGTCAACTGATTGTGAGGATAACTATGATTTGGAATTCCAATCACAAAGAAGCCGAGCAGGCAATAATGCAACTAGATTTTTCCTTAACAGGGATAATTTTGTAGAAGATTGCCCGCAAGCATTGGGTGATAACTGGGCAATGCTTGTTGATGGTAATTTTGATGTATCTGCATCAAATGTAAAGCCATTCAGAAGTAAAGATCTATATTGTCACCAGTAGGCGTACTTGGAAGAGGAACATGCCCTTCTTGAAAGTGGTACACACTAAAAGCACTGGTTGCACCAATCCACTCCCTTCCATTGTTTTCAAAACCATTCTCCAATTTGCTAAAAATAGAGTGTTTACGGTAGTCCACTATTCAAAATCCATCACTTGCAATGCATAACTTGCTTCCTCAGCATTATAATGAGGTTTCTTGTTTAAGATAGTCTCATTTGACATGTTCAATTTGGTACTTTACACTAAATTTATTCAAACGACATACCCAGCCTCCACATTACATACATTCAAACAATATGGACATAAATCTAGCTATTTGTAATATGCCTTATGTTTCCAGGTGCTTCTAATTATTCTTACACAATATTTTTGTTTCTTTCTCTAACAAATGCAGTATATAATTGCGTAGAGACCAAGGGGATTAAAATCTATGTAAAGAGAAGAGAGTGATTTGGAATTAGCAGAATTGATATGTTTATGCATCCGTAGAATTTGTGGAAGAGGAAAGGCAAGACGTTAGTAGTTTTTTTTCTACATATCATCAATTTGATGAAAATTGTTTTTTATTATGTTTGGCACAATATGAAAATAAATGATCTCTGTGTTTAGATAGGACAGAGTTTTTCGTGAAACTGTGTGATGCCTTTTTTATAACTTGGGAATTCATAATTTTAATGCTTCAAAATTGCAAATTGCCATTTTTTAAAATAATTTTGTAGAACTAAAATATTTGAAAGTGTAAAATCCAACACTCACTGTGAAAAAAACAAATCTAGGCTATTGCACTATGGCATATAGAATTAGTAATTAAGATCCATAACCATTTGAAGGAATCTGTAAGAAGTTGAAATGTAATATATTCAAAATGACATTTGGATTGCTACTGAACTAGCATACCAATAAGGAACAATGGAGAAAATATGACAGCCCTAATCATTTTTTTCATATGATGTAGAATGGAATTTCTTTTGCATAAATCTGCAACTATAACTGCATAAAAATACTCCCCGATGTTAGAGAATGTGAAAATGCCATTATCACTGCAAATGTAGAAACTTGCCTACCATCCTCAGAAACCCCCTCACTCGACTGTACAAATTTCCATTGCTAAGGCATGAGTATTCTCTCTTATTGCCTGGGGGATCTGATTTTGCCTGGGAGATTGCAAAGAACAAGCTTTCGAAGGTGAAAGAAATATCTCATTATAGCAGAGGAAGGATTTTCAAATGCTTGAACAATATTGATTTATTGGATGATGTTGGGAGGGAATGTTTACTAGACTTAGCCTCATTTGCAGTAGGTAAGAAAGTTTGCGCTGATGCACTGGTTGACATTTGGGGTTAATGTTCAGAAGAAGGAGATGCAGGATTCCCAAAGTGTGTTATAGGAACTTGCTTGAGCAGAAACCTCTTGAATCTAATCAACAATCAAGGGTACATGTCTTTCCTAACATTTATCAAATTTTCCATTTCAATTTTCCAAGCATCGAGTTGATTTTGTTAAATTTCTTGTATTAGAAGCCAAGCAGAAAACCCTTACAAAAGTGCCTCTCAGTTGTTCTCTTCACAACACACTGAAGAGTTAGTCTAGTATATAGGATGCTAGGACAGTCTAATCCATACAAATAATTTAATCATGTCGAGGAAGAAGAATATCCTGAAAGGGGAGTGGGAGTTACCCAATAATAGACCACTTAATGCTCAAATTGTCTCTCTCCACATAGGTGGGTTACGCCCTCCATCCAAATAAACACTCTTAATTAGTTACAAACTCTACAGGCTGTGACCTATTAAAAAAATTAAGATTTATTTTGTTTTCCTCTTGCTTTCTCTTCAATAGAATTGAAAATATCAAATTTTTTTATTAACTACCAGTATACTTGACCACCGAAAATTGTTCTAATTCACTTGAATATGTAATTTATCTTATGCAAGTTCTCTTGCTGAGAATGATTGGTATGAGATTAATCTTCTGGAGACAAAGGCTCTATTTTACACTTCTCTTCCAGAGAATACTTTCTTCCTCCATTTCTAAAAATTATGAAGAAACTCTAAGTTTTAATAGTATGTAATTTGGGTTCATAGAGGGCTACAATAAAATGTCATGATGCCTTATCTCCACTCAGTCAAATCCCTATTTAGATATTGAAAAGGTTTTGTTGGGATTTTTATTATTAGTTGTGCAATTTATTTCAAAAGTGGAGGAAATCCAATATTAGTGGATAATATAACTTGATTTTCTAAATTTGCCTACTTTTAGTTTTATGTTTTAACTTGCTTCCCTTGGTCAAAACATTTCATGTAGTGACTTGGAAAAAAATCCCTTCACATATTAGTAAGAGCTATAATGTTGGAGAGTCATATTTCCTCTCTTTTTGCTAATCTCAACTTTCACATTCTTCGACTCCTCTGCTTGACTTTCTTCTCTGCAGCCATTGTGCATCTTTTTCCCATTGTATTTGTGAGCACTATCCTAGCCTTGACTGTTGCTGCAAATGCCTTCAATGGCAGCAATTATATTGACATGGTCACTGTTGATGTTAGTTTTGTACCACTACATAACATATAGCATTAAACACTTGATATAGGATATCAAACACTCAACCCTCTCTTGAAAAGTAATTACTCATGTAGGACATGGAAAAATACTCCAAGGTTCCCTACACCTGTGGATCCTAACTCAGTTATAATGATGTGATTTTCTGGTAATCACGTCGACGGGCTTACATTGTTCCTTCAAGGAAATCGGATTCTAGCTATGATGGTGATGGGACTTAGCTTTTCAATTTATATTCAATTGATCCCTTCTCCTTAATTTACATCACTTCCAACTTCACTCATCAAACTCTCACTACTAAGCTACTCACTGCTTTACTACTACTCCTAGGGATGAAGAAGTTAGCAAATGGACGGGGATCAAACCTAATGAAATCTTACCAGCGACGCTACCTTCATAGATACAATGATTCAAGGGAAACAAGACTAGAGTACCACACAAGGCTTCCTAACAAGCCACTAGGATGCTAGTGGCCTAGTATATAGATCTCTATCAAACACTTGCTAACATCACCATACAACTAACCATTTACTCTACTCTTACTTAAACACTTTCTTGAAATGAAATCTATTCTAAATCAACTCAATGAAATCTAACTCTAACAATTGGAAGTAGAAACCATGCAATAAAACCAAGTGTTCTTAATCACCAAGCAAGACACAACAATGATAAGAAGCAATTTTGGTATTATATAAGCAACAATATTCTTCCACCCCTTTACAAATGAGAGAAAATGGCCTTATATAGAGGCTCCAGATTACAACGAGTGGCCAAGATTAAGTGGCAAAATCAAATTTACAAACCCTAATTAGGGTTACCAAAAAATTGACCAATGAGAAAATGACACCTCAGTGGTAAGCAAATGAGAAAATACAACAGAAAGAACCAATGAAAAGGCACCAAAATGGTTGCCAACCAAAATCTGCCATGTGGATCTACATCAAGCCATCATCCAAGATGCTCCTTCCCTTGTCCCTTAGTCTCTTTGCCAAATCAATGAACTTGGCTAAAACCTTTCTGACCTCCTCCATGGGGGGAAGAGGGGCATACTAAATCCTCTTCTCAACTAAGTCCATCTCCTTCTTGGCTATGGCCAAAATCCTCTCTTGCTCTGTGGCACTATCCTTGATGGAATTCAAGAAAATTCTAAGGGAAAAGAGAGAATCCAAGATTTTGCCTGTGATGATGTCTCCTCCAAATGATTTCACCTTCTTAGTCAAGACCTCCAAGCTCACGCCATCCTCTCTAACTTCTTCTATCCTGAAAGTGGTCTTAATGATGCCAAGAGTATAATCAATAGTCTTAAGGATGGTGGCCTCAAGGGGAGCAATTTCACCATTGATTCCCTCCATGATCTCGAACCGGTTGAGCAAGGCATAGTACCATGACTCAATGGTATCCTTCTCTGCTGGGCTAATCACTTTAGTCTTCTCAAGTAACTTTTCTGGTGCATCAAGAAGAGCCAACAGCTGGGGAATGGTCTTGTCCCTGGTGGAAGAGAAATCATTCCATAGTTTATCATATGCCTAGAACCTTGCCCTGAGAGCGACAAATGGCTGGAACCCTTCCACAAATCCTGGAAAACAAACCAAACCCTCCTGGATGAGGCCTGCTACCCATGACCGAGTACCTTGAAGCATGGTCCTAGCATTCTCCAAGCTGTCCATATCTCCTTTCTCAAAAGAAAGAGGTGGCACGACCGATTGATCCACCTACTAGATAGGCCTGCAAGCATTCCTAAAATATGCCACCAATCTCTGATTTTCATCCTTATACTTATTCTTTTCCTCAATCTCTTTGTCCAATCTTTGTCTCATGGCGAGGAGGCCATCCTGAAGTTCCTCATATTTAATTTCCTTAGTGGTGGTTCCCAATTCATGCTCCACTATCTCATAGTCCTGAACTCAAACATCATCCTTGAACTTTTCGCCCTTCAGAATTGCAATTTGAACCTTGCAGGTCCTGGAACCATCTTTGATAATCCTCACAATTGTCTCAGCTAGCTATTCTTCCATCTCTTTCTCAATCTCTTATAAGATATCATCAATGTTGTCCTCCGGCATGATGGGCATGATAGTCTTCCTGGGTGTTAAGAAACGTCTAATCCAACTAGGTGTAGTACACCTTCCCAATTCCCAATTAGGCTTATCCTTCCTAGGCAAAGCCTCTCGAATCACCTGGGGTGCACCTCTCTCCTCATCAGAAAGTGCCTCAATATCAATCAATTCTATCTCCCCGCCCCCGGTGAAGATGACCCCTTGTCCCACTGACTGATGGAAAGTGGTGAATATCCTGAACTGGAGTTGGTAGTATCCTCTGATGATGAACTATCTTGGGGAGGCTCCACATTGCCTTGATCCCTCAGAATTCTTTCTTGTGTGGGAGCGGTGATTTCTTTTGATGGTACAATGCTTACCCTCTTTTTCTTAGTTGTCGGTTCACCACCTTTTGCTTCTTTCCTTTTCTTCTTCAATTGCTCGGGTCCTCCGCTGCCTCCTGAATGCTGACCAGAGGACTCCTCTGGGGTCTCTTCTATCAGTTTCATCTTTTCATAAGTGAGGGGGACGCCTGTCCCTCGCAGTCTAGCCATCTTCCTCTCGAACCACTCATAAGTGAAAAGATCGACTGGCACCATTAATGCCTCTAGGGAGCTTTCACTTTCAATCCCTCACTCAATGGGATCCAACTCTAAACCACTCAAGGTGCCAAATTTGGGTCTTACAATCTTTCCATCTTCCTCTAGTTGATCAGGTATCTGGAGTTGTCTCCTCTTGTACATTCTCATCATATCAACTGTTAGCCTGGAGAAAGCTCTCTTCCTCACTTCAAAGTCATCAGCTACATTGGCCTAGTAGTCCTTGATATGGTGTACACATCTATAATGACTTCCATAAGCCTTCCGAATCTGTTGGTTAGGATCAAAACTCTGCCTTCCCTCATAAAGAGCTAAAGCATAAAGTTTCAACTCCTCCTCTGCCATTGCCATGACTGCCAAAGAGTTGCAACTATCAGCGCCTGCTTGAAGTGGGAAAGTGACCCCCTGCTTATGTTTAAGTTTCTGGATACTGTCAAAGTGGCCCAACTGCCTTGCCACTTCCATTACTACCAATCTGTTGGGTGGATACCTTGGTAGCTTCATCGGGCAACAAGTTCTCCTTGCTATCCAGATGTATGTGAACTTCTGAAACTAGATATACCACCACCCATACCTTTTGACCAACTTTTCTACCTCTGGGGATAACCTCCTTTGAGGAGCCCCTTGTAATATCCTCACTGTCTTCATGGCAAAAGTGTCATAGAATGTTTTGAAGTACTTAGTGTGACGGAGGTGGAGTTGGGGATAACATTCATGTACTAAATACTGCCTGGGTCCACTGCCAACCTCACCCATAGCTCGAAGTCTTGGATACTGGAACATGTCAGAAATCATGTAGAAAAAATATGATCCCATGTAGAAAGTCTTCAAATTATGCACCAACCTCAACTGGAGGTCCAAGTTCTCACTGACTATCTGAGCCCAATCGAACATCACACCTTCATTTGAGATCTTCTCGATGAAGTAAAACATCCAAGGCTCGAGCAATCCTGCCTGTGGGATTCCCATCACCCGGCTCAACATCAAAACTAAGTCACCATATTCTTCCTTCAAATCTGACCTTGTAAATCTTGGCAACTTGGAGTGCCTCTTCCTGGGCTCCTTTAACCATTCCTCACATAGGAGAGCCRAATAATGAGYARTGTTATCGTTGTAGTGCTTAGCTKCCTGGTCCCTTGTCATGAAGATGCCGAMTCGGTGGTGTGGTATGTTGRATACCTCCTGGATAGCTCGATCACTCAAATTGAYAAGCATCTTCTTCTCTATCCCRCTCCCATAATATACTATTTTGGTATGCTGATCATAATGGGTGGCACACTCRAGAACGAGCTYCGRGCATGGAAGAGTAGGGGGAAAGGYTRYCGCTTGTGCAATTCCATTTKTKATCATCTTYTTTGCCAACACRGATGAGCCTTCTCTCATTKCCCTGTTCCTCATCTGGATCATGTTRACTGGCCCRAAGTTTGTATCCCCAATCTTCTTCCATTTGGATGGAAAGGCAGTCTTTGGCATCATATCCTCGGTGTCTTTCTTGAATTGGGCTTGCCTCTGCGCCTTTGAGGATGAAGGATCCATTCCAATTGACCTATAACATACCAACCTTACTTAGAAACACTCTAAAATCAAGAAAATCCTTCTTAAATCTTATCCTTGTAATGAAATTCAATTTTCCAGAATTCTGGAAATGACAATTTTGATTAATTTTCAGATTTTAAACACTAGAAAACTATGATTTTACGTCAGAGTGGATTAATTTTAAATTTCTTTCAGAAATTTAGTCATGGAAATAAGTCTAAAAAAATGTTTGCATGAATGTTCTTTACATGACTAAATAGCTGAGAATCAAAAAAAAAAAATAAAAAAAAATCAAACACTTACCTCCCAGCTGAGAGAAGACACCCTTAATCGAAAAAAAACTCAGAACTAATAACAATCAATCAGCTCTCAAAAATATGGAACTGGTCTTCTAAGATTGACAATGGCAAAAAAAATCTGGAAGTTACCCTTCAAATTAAACACATCATAGAATTTGCCAAATATTAACTTCCAGAATTCTGGAAATGTCCTTGCCAATTGAAGAAAATCTGGAAATGGTCTTGCCAAATGAAAGAAATCTGGAACAAAATCCCCCCTTAGAACTTGAGAATCTGGAAGAATCACCCTTAGAACTCAAAAATCTTGAAGAATCACCTTAGAACTCGAAAAATTGGAGGTGCAAGACTGCTAGAGTGAAATGGCAATTCAAATCTGTGTGAAATGAGGTGAGAAAACTCCCTCTATTTATATGTTTCTTTCCATTTACCCAAGGGGGCCGACTTGGCACCTTGTCCAATGTAAAGAATTAATTATTTTCCTCCTAAACACGGACGACATACATGAATATTAAATGCTTTTACCTCTATGGCTGACTTGTATGTTAGATAGGGGAGAGGATAGGGTATATAGGAAGTGGCAGAAATGTCCATGGGGATGGACATTTCAGTCCAAGGGAAGGATTCCCTTGGGGGAAGATATCTTCCACTCCATCTTTTAGCCACATCTCAGGTCTCCCCTTTCATTTCCAGCAACACTTCAACCCAGTTTGGGAGTGGCCACCAACACTTAGAACCTCCTTCAACACATCTTAAGCAACACTTGGTAATTCCTCAATTTTCATCAACACCACAGTGACACCATAGTTTCAGCTGGGTGAAGAATTTCTAATTTTAATGAATGGCAGAATTCATTGCATGATGGACATGATGTGGAATGAAGATTCTTGATTTTCAAACACTTCAAAGTCTTCCCTCCAAGCAAACATGGCATTAAGAATCATTTCCAACATGCATTTATCTACCAAGTAGGAGTAAGAAAGGTCTCACAAGGGGCATGGCAGAATTCATTGGGTGGATGGACAAGGTGTCCAAGGTGGTGGCAGAATCTGCCATCACCTTGGACAGGGCGTATATCCATCAGCCACTAAAATGTTTGAACATGGTTTGTTTGCCTTCCCAACTTGATCTAAACCCCCTCCAAATATCATTAAACATCTTTCTAATTCCTCAAACATCCTCCATTTCAAACCTCAAAATCAATACATATGCCCAAGTTTGGGGGGCCTTGAAGCTGGGCGGAAATCCATGGTGGGATGGATAGGGTGTCCAAGGTGGTGGCAGAATCCGCCACCCCCTTGGACAGGGCCATCATGCCATGTCTACCAACACAAAACTAGGATCAGCCCCTCACTGCCAAGCTTGTTCTCATTCAAATCAGCTGTCTTGACTTGTCTTCACTCCATTAATTCATTTCCATGCCATTTGACCCCCAACTTGAGGGAAAGATCAGTCATTAGTGGCTGGTGGAAAGTAGAGAGAGGGCTGGACAGTCAGGACGATCTCAGTCCAGCACCATCACCATTTTGAAACACTTAAACATCTCCAAGGCTGGATTCTACCAACTTGCTACAAACGCGCCGAGCTTGACTCCAAAATTTTAGGGGGTCCCCAATAATTGGGGCGATGTGTGAAAGACTTCACAACAGTCACTGATAAATTCACTGAACTGGGAAACATTGTGTTTAAGCTGCTGAGATCATCTCCCAAAGCTTTACAATTTGCAGAGTCCATTGTCAGCTTTGCATTTTTCTATGCCAAACTATATCTATTTAATGAAACTATTTATTTGGATAATTTTCCTGTGCTTGATTAGATCTTTCAAACTTTGAGATTTGTGGGTATCTGATTTGGTCAAATTTTCCTATGACCTAACTAATTATTTAATTTGGCTTTTTAGTTTGCATGCCTTTTCGTGGGTGTTGGATTTGATTTGATTTTATTTTATTGAATTATCTCAATAATCCTATGGATAGATAAATTAATTCTATTTGATTTGTATTTAAGAATATTTTGGATCAGATATTTTTGTGCAGTTATGGCAAGAACTATAGTTTTATTAACACCTCCTGTTTAAATTCCTTCACGCATCGAGGCACAGCCATCGCTAGCCTGCCCAAACCAGGTATTGCTTGAAATGTTCTTCTGCTAGACATGGTGACCTGGTGGCTGATGCTTTTCTTGTTTAAATCCCTAACTCATGTTTTTCCATTAAAATCCCTAACTCTAGCCAAGGGCAATGCAGAGGGATTGCTGAAAGCTGCAATGGAGATTGCCTATAGAATGAGCCCTTATATTCCAGGGCTATGATGCATTTGTATGCTCCCACCACACAGTATACTAATCTTATCATTTATTTTTCTTGTATTTTATTTGATGTCTTGTTTTTCTTTCTTTTCAATTTGCTCCGAGGTGGTGCAAATAAACATGTTTCTGGTGACTGCAGAAAATTATTACAGAAAGTGGAGGTTCTGAGCTAGTTTGTGTTTTTTGACTGGATCAACAATTAAAATGATTTCGTGGGACAGGAACATGTAAAATCTCTAAATTTATCAAGTAAGGTATGAAAATTTGTCTAGGGATTTTCCTTTCCCTCATTTAGTAGAACATGGCATTTGTCTGTAATAACTTTATGTTAAGAGATGCAGATTTTTTTTAACATGTTTCTCGAATGAGAAGTTTTCTCTCAAATTATTGTATATCGATGGCCTTTTGAATGATAAAGAATGAAACTAGAAGGTTTTTCATTTTTTCTTAGTTAATATGGCAGTTGACATAATCTGGTCACTATTTACAATGGAAAACCACCTACCCAGTTCCTCATTCTGGTTACTGAAGACATTCTTCCCTTCAGAGCCAAGAAATTTGGGATCAAGAAAAATGTGGACTTCCTAATGACATTCAATAGATTAAGAAAGAATTAAGGAGATTTATGTATTCAAAACTACTTGGAAGCGGATGACTTAATATCAGATGAAGGCAAAGATGATAGGGTAGTCAGATTGAAGGAGGGGCTTTCAGACATCACAGAGGAATAGGAACCAGAGCAATGTGACATAGAAGAATGCATACTAGAAGAGCCCACCCTTACCTTCATTCGACTAGCAGTAGCAGCCAGATGCCTTCAGGGATTGTGTGATGTTACTGGCCTATCCTCCTCAAAATCTCAGTGTTTGGCATTCTAGACAGTTTTCTTTTTGTTAAAAATTTCAAGCTAAACTTTTATGATTTCCAAGTTTAATCATCAATTCTGAATACTGGTAGTTCGGTTAATATGTTTTGGATCTTAGTAATCCAAGTTTAATCAAGGGAAAGTTAGGTTTTTTGGGAAGAAATTGTTGAAATTTTGTATAATTAGGGGATATGATGTGCAGTATCAATCCATAGTTGCCAGTCCACATTCTCCTGAATCTAAAGAAGTAAGATGGTTTAACCTAGCTTTCCAAGGAAAACTTTAACATCTACCATTTACAATCCTGTAGATAGTAGGAGGTCCGATGGTGATGGGGAGGTCACCTTTCTCTTCTAGATTCCTACTCCCTCTTAAGAATCTCACCTTGGATCCTATTCACTTCAGGATCCTCTAGACTCCCACTCAAGTCTCTTAGGGTTACTCACAGACCCTATCTGGAAGGATTTCTATACTCCCTCTCTCCTAGGTTCCCTACCCACTGAAATGCTTCACTCTCTACCTTATCTTCCTCTCCATGATTGAATAAAGTCAGTCATGCACCTTCTCCTTCTATCTCTCTCTCTTACAAGTTCCCTAGCCAGACCATTTAGCTCGCCTAGGACTTGTCTACAATTCTGACTAGCCTCTTCTCAATCCCAAACACAAAAATAGAATAAAAATACATGAGGGATGCTTCTTGACGGTCACACTCCATAGGATGGATTATAATAATCAAAAATCATCCATGAGACTTAATTGAATTCAAAATCCTACTCTACAGAAGTCTGCACACAACAGAAGAACACACAGGAAGCTATTCTTTATTGAAAGGCTGAAAATTACAATGCAAACTGAAATCTTCTTCTCTAGTCTACTCAGTCTCTAACTTCTCCAACCTCTGGTACAAGTTTCTTTCCTTGTTTATATATTCGGCCTCTTCTTGATTTGTAACCATTTCTAGGTTACCTGCCCGCCTGAGGATTCTAACTACCTCGGCTCTTTGTCTTCCTCCTGTAACTATCATCAAGAACTTCCTCAACATGGTTGTCGATGTGGACACCATTTTCCTCCGTGTCAATGAATTTTCCAATTCCCTCTGTGATGTTGACAAGTCAACATATTTTCTTCCTCTGACTTTTAGTCACAATGTCGCGAGTCCTAGTAGCCATGCATGCCGATCTTGCGATATGTTGTTGTCATGTTATCACCAGACTGAGTAACTTAACCACCTGTTATCCTATGATCTTGCGACCCACTGTTGTCACGTCACCGCAACACTCATTTACTTAACCGCCTGTTTTCCTACGATCACGCGACACACGGTCATCTCATTGTCAGAACACTTATTCACTCAACCGCCGATTACCTCACGACTTAGCGATACACTGTCGTCGCATGGTTGCCACACCTATTAACTTAACCACTGATCTCTGCCAACTGTGCGATAAGCCTTGTCGCGTCATCACAAAATGTTTCATCCTAACCGCTGAGCATCTACCGACTTCGCGATAACCATTGTCACTACATCGCCAGCTGTTTCAAGTTAACCGCTGAGTAGATACCAACTTTGTGATAACCATTATCGCTTCATTGCAAGTTGTTTCATCCTAATCGCTGAGCATCTACTGACTTTGCGATTCACTATTATCACCTTGTCACAGCCATTTCCTATTAACCGCCAGTTTCCTTCTGACTATGCGCTAAGCCTTTGTCACATAATCACAACTATTTCATACTAACCGCTGATCATCCTGTGACTGTGCGCTAAGTATAATGTACCTGGTTTGTTTGTTTAACCGCCCTAGTGCTAGGAGTTATGAGCTGTTAGGGTTTAGGAAGATAGTTGACTACTAACTATGATCTGATCCCAGACCACCATTGCTAAACAGCTAGGGCTTCAGAGCTAAAACCCTAGGGTGCTCTGCACCATACTCCCCCCTCTGTGAAGGAAGAATTTAGTTTGAATTAGTCGGCAGCAATGCCCAACTAATTCCTTATTTTCTGCATTCTTCTTCGTCCATCCATGTCGCTTCTGCTTTTGGTAACCCTAACCATTTGACTAGGTATTCTCTGTATACCCTTCGTCGAGTTGTCTTCTGAACTCGTGAATCCAGGATTTTCTCTGCTTGCAACTTTGACTTAGCTTTCACCTGTATATCTTGAACATCTTTTCCTATTTCCATCTGTTGAGTACTCTCAGGTATCACTGGTCCTCTGTATGGAATAAGATCCTGCACATTAAAAATAGGTGACATATCCAAATTGTTAGGTAAATCAATTTTATAGGCATTCTACCCATATTTCTCCAATATCTTGCAGGGACCTATTCTTCTCATTTGCAGCTTAGTAGGAATCCCCTTCTGTAATCTGGCTTTGTTCAGATGTACCATTACCAGATCTCCAATTTGAAATTGTACTTCTCTCCTTCCTTCATCTACCTTCTCTTTCAACCTTTGATTCACCTCAATCAGATTCTTCTTCACCTGATCATGTATCTCCTTCATAGACTGTGCAAAGTCATCAGCATGTCCACTTATCACTTGTTGTCCTTTTAATTCTCTGAGTTCACAAACTCCACGTGGATGTAT
>MU223258.1:2661981-2689587 GCA_018584345.1 Thuja plicata | reverse complement strand
TTTCTAGTTAGAAGGCGATAGGCCGATATTAGTGGTTTTGAACATTTTATCTAACCATTTGAACTAATGCAATGACCTATTGAGTGTTTGTGTTGATTCTGACAGGTACCCATTTACACACACACAGGTTTACATTTGTGTTTTCAACCTAGGTTTTACAATCTTGTTTCAGTTGTGTTTAGGTTTTATTTTTCTACCTAGGGTTTCTTGTTTAAGTTGTCGTTAGGTTTAGGTTTTAGTTTTAGTTTTAGTTTTCTACCTAGGATTAAATAAGTTTTCTACTTATTTTTCTAAAATAATTTACAAATTAAAATTTAAAACTAAATATAACAATTTATTTTAATCCTATTTAAAAAAAACTTTAAACAAATTAAACAATAAACAATAAACATAATGTACATTTTTAACATTAAACTAATTAAAAAAATAATAAAGTACATTTTTAATAAAAAAATAATAAAAAATAATAATATGTACCTGTAGTCAAAAAAACGACAGTAGGGGGGTCGGTGGTAGCTCTCAAAAATGGGCACCCATCCAGAGAAAAATGTAATCACATTTTGCAAGTTGTGAAAATGACTTGAAAAATGGTTTAAAATAAATTTTAAATAGTTTTAAAAAACGGGCACCCATTTTTTACAAAAGAAAGCACGATCTCTCGAACCAAAATGGATGCCCGTTTTACATTTATGGCTCGGGCACCCGAAGCATAATGGGCACCCATTTCTTAAAACACGGGTGCCCATTTCTGTTTGCCAATTTCTTTTTGCCGCGGACTTCCGCGGAATTGGCACTTAACTTTGTGCTTGCACCCTGATAACAAAGTCTCTTCATAATTGATGTAGGTCATACAAATTAAGAAGACATATCTAAATCTTATACATAACTAGATCTAATAGTCAAATACCACTTTTAACCAATTAAAACAATACACATATTTACTTTTCAATCAGATAAGATATTAAAGTATTGTCACCCATTAATTAACTAACGCGTAATGTTCTTTAGTACCTATTGAATTTGACTCTATGTCGTTCATATCCAAGGTATACTTTTAAGTAAAAGCATGTGCTGTGATTACAAAAATGGATGAGTTGAGAAAGTCCTTGAGCTATCATGGCATGTCATTCGAAATGCATTCTCCTGCCATGCTATTCATGGCTGTCATTTTCTTTATAAGTCCATGACTTTAAGTTTTTGGGAGACACGTTCCAACTCTAACATATTTCTCGCCCATAAATCCTCAAAGTTGAAGAAATCACTAAGTCCTAGATCCAGCAGTCATTTATGCTATCTCTACATTGCACTCTCTCTCTCTCTCTCTCTCTCTCTCTCTCTCTCTCTCTCTCTCTCTCTCTCTCTCTCTCTCTCTNGCTCTCTCTCTCTCTCTCTCTCTCTCTCTCTCTCTCTCTCTCTCTCTCTCTCTCTCTCTCTCTCTCTATTTTCCCCCTCCCTTCCACTATATATTCATCTATATCTCTATCCAACCATCTCTCTCCATCACCCCTTCCTATACCTTTTAATCTTTAAACCTCTATATTTCTTCTCCCATCTCTCCCTCTATATGTATCTCTATCTTTTCATCTCTTTATCACTCTTTATGCCTCTATATCTCCCCCTTTCTAGCTCTCTCTATTACTTTCTGTTTATATCTTTATTTTTATATTTCTCCCTCTCTCCATTCTATTTTTTTATATATTAATGTTTAATTTTGAAATATTAATATAGAACAATAAACACAATATAAATAAATAAATGTAAAATGTGAAAAGAATTTCAAATAGGGCAAGGGAAAAACCACATATTAAAATAAAATAAAGCAGTATTATGTGCAAACTTAAATCTATGTTCTGAGGTGCTAAAGATGGATAGAAAGTCTTAATCAAATTGGAGTCTACGCTAGCCTTTTAAGCTTTAAAGAAGGATGATAAATGTCGTGTACTATGTGTGGATTGTTTCAGTGATATTACCTACGCTTAGATGCTTTTATAGGGCCTAAAATCTCTACCTTAGACCTTTAATAATGACAATGGCAAGTTTTTCTTGAGAACAACTAATTACTCAAAACATAAATGAAATTGATTCATCAAGATTAAGAAATTTAAAATCCTAGTTTAAAAAATTTAAATTCAATTTTATCAAAAATTAAAATTATTTTTATTGATGGATAGTTGATGCTTTGTAACTATTTCGGACTTGACCCTATATCCCTGACCTTTTTTTTTGTTTTGTTATACTGCATTATAATATACATAGATACAGATTTATCTTAGGCTGAGATTTGAATACACTACCCAAAATATTAAAAAATAATAATTATTTTTTTAAATCTTTGTTCATTTTTTATTCTTGCTTTCTCCATGTCGGCTGTTCCAACTATAACCATAGCTCTCCTCCACAAATAGATATAAGAGGAAGTAATCAGGGATAGAAAATTAAAGATACACAATAAAATTGTAGTTTCAAAGTGTGAGTTGCGAAAATAATGGATGGAGAAATTATTCATGGAGTGGATTCAGAAGAAGAAAGACAGGCAGAGCAGTTGGAGTTGGGTCTCTTTGAGCTGCCTTGCCATATAAAGAAGTTCATTTTTGAAAAGATTTCATAGACAACCACTGTGAGTGCACCTCTTGACATAACTACTACAATCAACTACAATCAGGAAATTTTGAGGCATCAAAATAATGCCTGGCTGTAGCTACAAGTATGGCACAGATTTCTATGCCTTAATTTTGATTGAATTTGATAATATACTTGCTGATTTCATTTGCTTGAAACATTTCTAAGCCCCAAAAAGTTAAATGGAGATTCAATGTTGAGAACAGGTGTACAAATTTAGTTGCATCCATGAAGGCGTGGAAGCTGAGACAGGGAATGTGAACCATTCAGATGCCCCCTAATACATACGATCTCAATGTATAAAATGGTCATGATTTCAGCTTAGGCATAAAATAGATTTTTTGAAAGGTCAAAGAAATACAGAGGTAGACATAGTGCCATTTTTTTTATAGTTTTTACCAACATTCTCTTCACTTGTGCATTGATGGGGGCTTGGGAATAGGGCATGGGCACTTTTTAAAAGAAACGATAGTTAGAAATGTAGTGGATGCATAAATAAATAGGTCTGTGAGCATTTTGGCGAGAATACCTCATAAATACGGTCTTAGGCAGGCCATGTTTGCAAAATATGCACACAATGAAATTGACAGGTATATTGAAAGGAGGGATTTTTTTATGGTGCAGAGTTGAAGCGGAGACTTGGTGATGACATTGTTGATTCACTAATATTATAAGGTGGGGATACCATTAATTTTCCCAAATCCAATAGCTTCTCAGACAAGTTTCGTGAAGGCTTTTGTCTTTGGCAATTTAGACGCCTAGACATCCTCTCAGAATTACCGTCTGGTAGAGAAAAAGAAATTAGATCAATCCATGTGAGAAATTTTGCTGTGAAAACTGATCACACATTTGATCAGTGAAATACAATCTGATCTCAACGTCGATGATATTTTCATTTCTCTGTAATGATTTTAATGGACGGTTTTAGCTGGACAATTTAACTTCTCCCTCATGCCAACAACGCATGTCAGGAAAACAATCTATATACTTAGCACACTCGTTCCTATGCCTATCAATTTCAATCATTTCTATTGACAGATTCACATTAACTGACTTGAGCGATAAGACTACATTAAATAGTGTGAAAATAGCCACTGAGCAGTCGAACGGTTCACAAGATTTCAATGGTAGTCATTGCCTCTAGAACAGTTGCAACCGTTGATGTAAATATTTAGCCTGGCCTTCTTTAAAGGGAAATTCCTATGACGTAATAATGTTTTCATGGGACTTTGATGGGATTAGATTTTTATTACAAAAAACTTGGGTTGGCTAGTTTTCAATAAATCCATTATTGATCAAATCTTGTTTCATGTAGTTAAATTAAGAGAGGGATCTATTTTTTCTAATCACACTTATTCTAACATTATTATTGTATTTGTGTGAATGTTGTCAATGAAGATATTTTAAATGCTACTAATTTGATGAAAAATAGAATAATATCACAATCTAGAAGTCTATTTATTTAATAAATCCAAAGATCAATTCTTTAAATCAATCGCTAATTTGAATAAATTCCCAAAATTTTTGAAAATAAAGATCATGACCTCATAATATTATTTCATACTAACTATCTCTTGCCTAGGAGCAGCCATGAGGGGCCAGCTTAACAAACACACTCGAAGCTTCGACTTCGAGTGTGGTCGGATCGTGAGTTCCTCTTTAACTTAACCTCATTCATTCTCTAACCACATTTATTAGTGTATCACTTTCTTTTTCACCGTTTGAAGGATTTCATTCCCATGTCCATTAACTCGCATGGTTCCCAACATGAAAATCCCTCTCATCCCACATATTTAATATTTTTTTATCCCCACACCTTGTTGCATATAAAACACATTCAATCCCACATCTGTTGTGTCCGCTGCTTAGGATTGGTAGAAATATAATATAATATCATACTAGCACTTGCACCTAGGGAGGTTTAAGGGATAAGCCAATAGGAGATTATAGGTAGAATTTAAATGTGAAAATAAAAAGCTAGATTTTTATATTAAAATCTAAATTTTCTATATTAGTTAAAATTTTAGAAAAATAATTTATAATTAAATTAATTCTAATATCATTTATTAGTATTTATCATTTCATAAAAATAATTAGAGGCCAAACACAAAATAGGTTTAATGAAATAAAAACAAATGAAATGTTATCAACCATTCTGAGAGACTTGAGTAGAAAGATTTGGATCACAAGCATTTGTCAAGATAGGGAAGGTTCAATTTGTTTTACATATTGCAACTATGAAATATTTCATATACATGCATGCAAAATGTGTAGACATAAAAAAAGGTGCATGAATAATATGATATAATTCGATGTTATTTTATGGAATACAATGATTTAGTGGTAGAAGATTTATAATTTAATAGGAAGGATTTTACAAAACCTGAACTCAAATTAGAAACATTCAAGAAAATGCAATATGTATAAACTAGAAAACAAAGAGGAATGCAATTAAACCACAACCATGGTTTATGGATCAAGTCTGGAAAATTTTAAGATCATGTATTCCCTGTAATCGATCCTCACAAGAAAGGGTTAACTTTATTCCTCAAATTTTGCAAATTGCAGATAGAATAAGGCTAGTTGAATACTTGTTTCTATTTATGGTATGATAAGGAAATGCAAGTCACAATCTTCTCTTCTATTCATCCAATATTTCAGAAAATCAGAATGAATTGTATTCAAAATTGTGAAAACCATCAATAAGGGTATGCATGTTTAGTCAAAAAGTTTAGGGGTTTCTAGTTCTAAAAATTCTCTTTAGTTGGGGTATGCTCTGCGAAGAAGCTGAAAAGTCATCATCCTCAGAGCCTATAATTCCTCTCTATGTGGCACTCTCTTCATGCTCTCTCTTTCCTTGATGTTCTTGCATGTGTTTTATGTCATTTCCTTCTTTGCCTTATTTTTTTGTATCGTTCATTTTTTGGTTATTTGTGTGTTCCTATGGGTCTCTGGTCTTTGACCAGGGCTCACATATGTGACATTTCTTTTCAATTCAACTTGCCTTTGGGTTCGAACCTTGCAATCCAACATGCATTTAATCTTGAAAATTTATGGAAATAATTATTTTTGTTCTTGACACTTTAATGAGAATGGTGTTCATAAGGGTGTCGAGAATGGCAATGAGAAAAATTTGTAAAAATAAGTGCAAGAAGAAGTTTAAAGAGAAGTTCATAAGCCCTCATTTAAATCCATTATATAAGAGAATTTGGTACAATCTGCATTCCTTTTTCTATGTTTAATGGAACCATCATGGAGAATCCACCATTGGTGCCAAGAGGATTACTGGGGTCTAGAGCCAATGGAGGTCAAGATGGAAGCATCCTCCAAAATGGAGACCCTAGAGGGGGAGGAAGTGGTAAGCAGTATGCTCTTGTCTAGAAAACTCTCACTTTCTCCCAACGAGGATATGGTTAAGGCCATTAGGAATGAATAGTCTCATTTAAGAAATGTGGCAATTTTCTTTGTTTGTATCCATGATAATAATGGTCTGCCTTCTCGTAATTTTTTTGATTATTGGCTAGCTAATGTTTGTGGAAATAAATTAGTTATTTATGTTCTTTTTTATTACATGATATAGAAAGGGTTTTTTTGTTTATTTGAAATCTCATGGTATGCAAGAAAGATTTATTGAAAAAGGATTCTGGAATGTTAGGAAGTCTCTTTTTCAAGCCTGTCCATGATTCCCAAAGAGTGACCTTGAGCCTATTGTTTTTCATTCCTATCCTTATGGGGCTGAACTTAAGGGGCTCCAACTAGAATTATGACCTTTTATTTCTCAAATTATGCAACCCTTGGGTTCGGTTCTTGAAGTGGAAGAGTTGAGAGTCACTGTTCCCCATTTAAATTAAATGGTTTTGATTTCTTTGTCCCTTGATGCTATATTTCCTGAAAAATATTCTTTAAATATTGAAAATGATATTTATGCATGGGTTGTTTCAATTCTTGGCAATCTCAGTGTTTTTTTTCATTGTACATTAAATCGGCACACCATAAAGGAATGTTTGTGTCTCAAAAATATCTAAAATGGTAATTTTAATGTGAGTACTAACCCTAATTTTGGGACTAATCAAAATGTTAATACTATGAAGAATACTTTTGATAATGTTGATAAAAATTTTGTTGGCTCTATTAATAAGCTAAATATAGATCCTCTTTTTGGCAAGCGATAACTTATAATGCAAGATATGTTGTCATTGATGGAAACTATACACTTTAATCTTTTCCACCTATCTGATATTTTGTCTACCAATTATTTTGGTGATGAAAAGAAGCTACGTATGAAGACCAATACATGATAGAGGTCTAGAGATCAAGTCAGTATGGACAGAGGCTAATGTACTAGATGATGCGAAGGTACAGATAGTAAGTAGATATTGTGATATGTCTAATTCGATGATCACATGTTTTTGTGATGTAGTATGATGAAGATATGATACTATGTATCATGATGACAAAGAACTATCATATACAAAGTTAGTAGTGCATTAGATTGATCATCGATCTTACTAGTTTGATGATTTGATGATTTTGATGATTCTCAGTGTAAGAGGGAATGCCTCACAACCTGTCATCTTTAAATTTTGATAAAAAATTTCCTATGGATTCCTTCTCTGCCTCTCTATGTTTTAAAGTATTTGTGTTGTGTTTGCAAGCTAGTTTGGAGTTTGGGAGTGCCTTTGACCTCATTTGATGACCATCCTTGCGTCAGGTGGTATTAGAGAGAGTAAAGATCTGAGGTCCCTTGTTGTAAATCCTAATTGGTTATTGTTGTGGGGTAGAAGATCATGATCTAACCTAGAATTGAAGAGGATTTCAAGATGGTTCCAGGGAAGTGAGATATAGTTCCAGGCCTAGCTGATATGCTAAGGCAAATTGCTGCTAGATTGGAAGCTATTGAGATATCCAAACATTAAGGAATACATATTGATGATGTTAGTGATGATGAGGTCAAAGAAGTGCAGGCAGAAGCCGCACCTTCACCTATGATAGATCTAGGAGAAGAAAGACTCCTCCAAGGTTTAACAATTTTAAAGTCCACACCACTATTTAATCCTCTTGAGTATAGTGGAAAGTTGGATTCAGATTAGTTGATAGACTGGATAACCAAGATGGAGAAATAATTTTAGTATGAGAATATATCAAAGGGGAAAAAGGTGAATATTGCAAGCACAAAATTGAAAGGTCATGCATCCTTGTGGTGGGAGCATTTGCAATTGGATCGAAAGAAGAAAGGAAAAGATAAGATCAAGGTATAGGACAAGATGATAAACAAATTAAAGGAAAAATTTCTACCTTGAGATTATTAGATTAACATAGTCAGGAGAATGAAAAGTTTGAAGCAGAAATATAGCTCGATGAAGGATTACACTAAGGAATTCTATAGATTAGATATCAGACCTAGACATGCTGAAGATGAGGTGCAAAGAATTGCAAGATATCTAAATTTAATAAGGAGTTTTATTCAAGAAGAGATCAATTTGGAAAAGATGGAAATTGTTGAAGAAGCTTATCAATTTGCCTTGAAAGCTGAGGAGTATTTGAACAAAAGACATGAGCAAAGACAAAGAAGAAGAGGTGGTAGATTTTCTAGAGGAAGAGATAGATCTTATGGTGAAAACCCTAGATCTAATCAAGACAAGTCAAATCAAGATAAAGAAAAGACTGAGTGGAAAGATGGAAATTCATTTAGAGGAATAAGTAATTACTCCCAAGGTGGCTATAACAGAAGTGGATGAAGAACTTGTTACAATTGTGGAGAAGAAGGACATGTAGATAATTTGAGTGTACACATGAAAGAAATAAAGTCAATAGTAGCAGAAATGCAATAGTGAAAGAAGGTTCACCAAATGAAACTAAAAAGGAAGGAAACCTGATGGTCAGAAGAATATTGTGGAGTGAAAATAAGGAAGATCCAATGAGGAAAAGTTTGTTCAAGACCAGATGTAGAGTTGAAGACAAATTTTGGAAAGTGATTGTTGATAGTGGAAGTTTAGGGAATCTTGCATCCGAGGACATGATTAAAAAGTTGTAGTTGGAGATATTGAAGTACCTAGAGCCCTATAAACTTTCATGGGTCAAGGATGATCATACACTCATGGTAAGTGAACAATGTTTTTTGAATCTGAAAATTGGAAAGCATTATGATAAGGTGTCATGTGATATTATTCTTATGGATTGTTGTCATATTTTGTTGGGATGACCTTTGAAATATGATAAAAATACTATACTTGATGGAAGATTTAATAAATATATTATTTGGGCTGATCGAAAGAAACAAATCTTGTTACCATTGGTTGAAGAATCTGGTGATGAGATATCTACATCTGTAAAAAAAAATTGATGGAAGGTAGACAATTTTTTAAGAATCTAATGAGAAATGATATTTGTTATGCTTTGATTCCTAATAAACTGAGTTATAAAAAAGAAGATAAAATTTCTACAAAAGTTGAGAAGTTTCTAACCAAGTACAAAGAAATCATTTAAGATAATATACCTGGTGGTTTGTCACTAATGAGAGATATTAGTCATTGTATGAATCTGATTCTTGGAGCTAGTTTTCAAAACAAGGCACCACACTGATTGACACCGACCAAGAATGAGGAGCTCAACCGACAAGTTCATGAGTTGTTGCAGAAATTTTTGATCAGAGAAAGTTTGAGTCCATGTGCAGTGCCAGTTGTATTAGCACATAAGAATAATGGAGAATGGAGAACATGTACTGATTCAAGAGCTATTAACAAGATCACAGTGATGTATCAGTTCCCTATACCAAGGATGGATGATATAATAGATTGTTTGAGTGGAGAAAAATATTTTACCAAGATTGATTTGAAGAGTGGATATCATCTGATCAGAATCAGAGAAGGTGATGAATGGAAGACTACTTGCAAGACAAAAGAAGGTTTATATGAGTGGTTGGTTATGCCTTTTTGTTTAACTAATGCATCGAGTACTTTTATGAGGTTTATGAATGAGGTTTTGAAGAAATCCTTTGGTAAATTTGTGATTCTATATTTGGATGACATTCTAATATTTGGTAAGACCAGAGAAGAGAATTTGTTTCACATTACACACGTATTGCAGAGATTAAAAGAGGAAAAGTTGTTGATTAATTTTAAAAAGTGTTCCTTCATGAAAGAAGAACTTGGGTATTTAGGATAATTTATTTCAGCTGATGGTTTGGAGATAGATACTGAGAAGGTTAAAGCTATACTTAATTGGCCTACACATAAGAATGTTAGTGAGGTGAGATCATTTCATGGATTAGGAATTTTTTTACGAAAGTTTATCAGAAATTTTAGTTCTATTTGTAATGCTATGACTAGGACAATGAGAGGAGACAAGAGAGAGTTAAAGTAGACTCATGGAACTGATAAGGATTTTGAGACTTTGAAGCAGAAGGTTTTTGAATTGCGTGTATTATCCCTACCTTATTTAAATAAGGTATTCCAAGTTGAGTGTGATGTCAGAGGCAGTGCAATAGGAGTTATGTTGAATCAAGAAGGTAAACTTGTTGCTTTCTTTAGTGAGAAGTTGAATGATGAAAAAAGGAAATAATATGTATATGATCGAGAATTTTATGCTATTGTTGAAGACCTCAAGAAGTGGAGACATTATTTGATGTTGAGTGAATTTGTGTTGTATACTGATCATAAGGCTTTACAGTATTTGAGTAGTTAAAATAAGTTGAATCAAAGACATGTGAAGCGGGTAGAGTATTTGAAGAATTTCACATTTGTGATAAAGCATAAGAGAGGATTATCCAACCAAGTGGCTGATGCATTGAGTAGAAGAAGATATTTGATGAATAAAATGAGAATTGAAGTTCTTTGTTTTGATGATATAAATAATTTGTATGAAACTAGCCTTGATTTTTCTGAGACATGGAGAATGTGTAGAGCACCTATTCAAGATCAACTAAGTAGGTTTGAAGACTATTTCATTCAAGAAGACATGTTTTTCAAAGGAGTTTAATTATGTATACTGAGAGGATAAATGAGAACCAATTTGATAAAGGAGAAATATAGTAGTGGTTTGGCATGACATTTTGGCATTGGTAAAATATTGAGTTTACTGAAGGAGAGGTATTGTTTTGCTTCAGTTATATAAGTTTGTTAAGAAATTTGTCAAGAGTTGTGGAGTTAGTCAAGTTGAAAAAGGAGTAAGTCAAAATATTGGATTATATACATTGATTTCATTTCCTGAGAAACCTTGGAATGATATCAGCATGGATTTTGTTCTTAGCTTACTGAGGATAGCAAGAGGTAATGATTCCATTTTTTTTTTTGTAGACAGATTTTCCAAGATGAAAATTTTTATACCATATAGAAAAGCATCAGATGCAGTGCATATAGCATATATATTCTTCAAATGGATTGTCAGATTGCATGGATTACTGAGGAGCATCATATCTTCAACCGAGATAGTAAGTTTGTTGGCTATTTTTGGAAAATACTTTTGAAAAATATAGACACCAAGTTAAAGTATAGTTCTACATTTCATCCATAGACTTGTGGAAAAATAGAGGTTGTATGCCAAAGTTTGGGTAACTTGTTGACATGCTTAGTTGGAGACAAATTGAGTAATTGGGATGTCATGTAGGACACAAACAAATTGCATACAACAATTCAATGAATAGGAGTACTAGAAAGACACCCTTTCAGATTGTTACTGGCACACAATTGAGAGGTATATCAGACTTGAGAGATATTGATGGAGAAGAGAAGAGAAGCGTTGAAGGTGGAAAATTTGCTGAGTTTATGAAGACATTGCATGAGGAAGTTAAACATAAGTTGGAACAAAGTAATTAGAAATACAAGGATAGTGCAGATGGATCAAAAAGACATAAGTTTTTTGAGGTTGGTAATGAAGTGATGGTTAATTTGAAGAAAGGTAGATTTTATTTTGGAACATATGATAAATTGAAGATGAAAAAATTTGGTCCTTGCAAAAACTTGAGGAAGTTTGACAATGAAAATGCTGATGAAGTGGAGTTGCCTAATGGCATGGATATATCACCTATATTTAATATTTCAGATTTGTATGAGTATCATGAACCTAATAAACAAGAAAAAATATTGAGTGATTATCCTAAGAAATAGATAGAAGAGATTGAACAGATTTTAGAACAAAGAATTGGCAGAAGCACAAGAGGAAGATTACATACAATACTTGGTAAAGTGGAAGAATAGACCGAATAAAGATTCTACATAGATTTCTCAACCTGAGTTGGATTAAACTCAGGTTGTACCTTGCTCATGATTTAGAGAATTAGTTCTTTTCAACCACAAGTGTCTGATGCAAGAGCATCTTGGGTTCATGGAAATCTTGTATCAAACAAAAATATGTTCTTTTCTTTTGGAGCTCGATTGTTTGGTGGAGGCATTCGGTAAACTACTCTGAAGTTAACGGTGGAAGGCTTAGTTCCTCATCAACTCGGTTACTTGCTTTGGCTTATTTTCACCAAATGGTCTTGGTAGTTTTTCCTGTCTTCTCGGTGGTTCTTTTTGTTCCTGGCTCCCCGAGTAGGGGTTTTGACTGTTGGCTCTTCTGGTCAACATCTATAGTTAAATTTTAGCCTCAACATTAATTTAGGATTTCATTGGGGAATGTGTGGACCTAAATATGGGTTTTCTTCCTATGCAGATCTTTAGGATCTTTTGGGGCTGAGTTTTTTGGTTGCCTTTGGTATCAATGTATTATTATGTTCATATATTACAAAGCAGATGATAGTAGATAGATTGATAGTTGACTATGTTGGTTGTATTTTATGCTAAATTGACTAAATAGAAACCTTTTCATTTCCTGAAGAATCTAAAGAGAAGCCAAATCCAAATATTTAACAAAGACTAAAAATGACCAACTAACAAGGACGTGGATCAATCCTTCTATGCTTTAGGTTCTGAAAAACCAAGGGGGACACCCTTTAACGCCTTCAATATCTAGTTTGAAATTAATCAAGAAGTGATCTCACATAGGCTCAACACGACCGAGAGATACTTGGTAACTAGCTAATCACCCACTACACATCAACCTTGAAGTGGAGCATGAGATTGGTACAATACCACAAACACAAAAATTTAGGATATGTTAGAGTTTGTATTTAAATTGCAGAATATAGCCAAACCCACTATTGGAGCTCTCAATTTTCGGCAAAATTTGGAGTCCTATAAAGTGATAAAACTCTAAAAATGGAATCCTAAACTCTATGCCCAATAATTTATGATATGATGGAGTACATGAAATGTGATACAAAACTATATTAATTTTTAATTAAAAGTTGATGGATTAAGGAAGGAAGCTCTATGATAGGAACAATCAAAATTCTGTAAATGAAGGTTTCAAAAAATGCTAGAATTTCATCTTGCTGCAAAGATGATGCCAACAGAGGTTGAAGATGGTCAAATTTTAAAAATCTAAAAATGACCCAGTTCGAGAAATCAAATTTCCTATCTCCAATAGAAATCTCATCTTTTCACAATATGTTTTGAATTTTTGACCAAAGACAAATCCGAAAGTTAGGTAGTTGTTTTTTAGTTAGTTTATTGTTTTTTCAAAATAATTTGTAATAAGAGTTGTGTCTTTTCACCCTAAAGAGGTGTCAAAGCCACTCAAAGACATATATATACATAATGTAAAATACAATATAACAATACAATTTCACATATTTGGATATTTTTTAATCAACAAGTATAACATGGACCTGGATGTACTATTTTTTCAAAATTAATAAAGATAAGTCTTTTTTCTTTCACATGTGTAATAGTTTCATTATCATTTTACAATTAGTCCCTCAGATAAACCAATAGAACTTATTCAAAGTGATAGTTTGATGTGCATGCTTCCTTATTTGATTCATAGTCTATATTTTCAATTGACTTTCTCAGTTTGCATGGTTAAATTCTGTTGATTGAGGCCTTAGCCAATTGGTCTGTCATCTGAGAAGTATTACCCTTTTGAAATATCTCTGAATTGGTTTTAGGTTGGATGTACATTCCATAAAACCTTTGAAGTGATAATTTTTCTTCTAAAATTATCTCTGAGGTTGAACATAAGATTGGAATGATCTTGACTTTATTGCCCATGGTAGAATAAGGCATTGGTCTAATCATTATTTGGATTATAGTTATTCAATTCATTGTTTATAGTTTTGTGCTATCTTATCTATCTATTCATTTAAAATTACATACATATTTACTAAACATTTTTTCAATTACTTAAAGTATTTTAGTTTACTGTTCACGATATATTGCTTTCTATTAGATTTCTTTAAAGTTCCTTTCCATACTTGAGAGAGAAGGTTGAAGTATTTCTTATTTGCTATAAAAATCCTTGTAAATTGAAGGATAAGTCAAGGTATAGGCCTACCAGCCTTGGTTTTGCAGAGCCAAAATTGCAGAAGTTCCAACCTTGCCTTGGTTGTGACTTGTTAGTTGTCCAAATCACTTGGGTTTCCCAACATTGGATTGGCAAGTCCATAGGAAATCAAATCTATTGATTTGAGCACCAACACCCACTAGATATGCATCATTATTAAAATACTAATCCCTGATCAGTGCCTTGTCCATTGGGAAATATCTCAAAGAAAACAAGATATACATGAATTAACTTCTGTCAAAGATTCCAAGCCATAAACATAATCACTCCAGAACAATGCTTCTTATAAGATCCTCATGTAGACAACCAAATAAAATTATGTCACATCCACAAAATCATTTAATCTAATCCTATATCAGAACTGAAGAATGATAACATATACATAGATAAACTCTATGCAGAGAATCATAAAATTCAGACTTCACAAGAGTGACACCAAGGAGAGATTTGAATCTGGAACTCTCATATTAAGTATGAAGAATCACATTCTTGTATAAAATATACTTCAAAAAACACTTGTTCAACAATATGAAAAATATCTGAGGTTTTCTATTTCAATTTAACACACATCTATTACAGAGGCTTCTCTTTGACCAAACACCTGCCAAAGTGTACTTATTTGGAATTTCATCAGCCTCCATTCAACAAAAAGGAGATTGCGCATGCATGAATATGTCAACAAGTGTTGTGCACATGAATCCAAATTTATATCAACACATTTTCTACACATTTCTTGTGCCCTATGCAATTTACTAGAGACCCACCCTCTGCTTTAAAAGAGAACTGCATAGTTTTAGCATGGACCATAAGGATACTACAAACAAAGCTCATATCATTTAAAATGTTGCATCACCAGTTGGGAAATCCCATGACCATGCAGGTAGTGCAGACATTGGAAAAGGTTATTATATTGGAACATACCCCTCCTTCAAAAGGATTTGTAAATTCCCTTGAGAAAGCATATTGTTGAGAATATTGGTTTGTAACAGTAGAAGATATGTAGGATAATCCCCCGGGGAAGTGTGAGTAATAAAAAGAATATGTAGAGTCTTCTCCATCATAATTTTGTGAGATTGAGATATGCAGAGGATGGCAATAGTACTTTACAATTTCAATTGTGGTATAGAAATGTGAAGTGATATTAAGCCTCCATCTTTGCCAGTGGTAACCCTGAAAACATTTTCACTTGAACCGAAAATGACAATGAAATTATCTAAGCCACCGAGAGTGTATAACTAAAGATGAAGAGGAAAATTCATAATATGGCTTCTATGGAACTGAAAAATTCTATAGACACCCACCAAATACTTCTATATCCCCTTTTTGTAACCTATTTCCCAAATATTTAAAGATGCCATATTTTCACAAACACTACAACTCAACCTACACATTGCTTTGATCATTTTTTAATGCTCCTCGTCATCAAAACAACCTTTAATGTCTGAATGAAAACAATAACCAAAAACTTTCCTATCCTTCATAACTTTACCAAAAATATGGTGAGTGACCTCTGGAGCTGTTCTAAAAACTGACAAAATGACCACCTAAGGCCAATGGAAAGATGCAGATCTATATACCTTTTATACCTGAGTATGGTCACCAAATGGAAAATGTGACAACATCATAATCATTAGATATTCATACTCAAAGTAACTCAAATTATTCATTCTGCAACCGGATACGTTAAAACACAATAAAACTCTGTCAAAATGAAACTTAGAAAAATACTAAATCATATCTTGAGCACCCATCACTTGGAAAATTGATTCATTAGAGAACATTGAGCATCGATACACAAGGACTTTGTCTGATTCAACTCCATGTGTAAAATACTAACAATCAAAATTTGTCATTTTGAAACACTACAAATGTAGATAAACAAACTGCATAAAATGCATTTGGATTTGCAGTTGAAAAGATAGAAACCCATACCTTGAAGCCTTGTCACTGTATGTGGGATAAAATTCATATACAAAGATAATAAAGGATCAACACATTTTTTATAATGTTCAACCGACACCAAAATATTAACTTACAAATTCAGCCTCCTAGAAAACTTTACTAATGCATTGATTGAAAACTGAATAAATCTTGTTTGGATTTTACTTCACAAACCAATCAGATAAACACCCCATGATCTGAAACCCTGGATAAAGAATCATTTACATATAGGTAACAGAAGGATTCAACTATCTTACTCTGATGGTCCACTGATCAACTAACATTGCTTCTCAAAATCAGTCACTTAACAACCTTCTGATTTCAAATTCAGTAAAATTGCATAAACTTGATTTGGAATTGGTTGAGAAAACTAACCAAATGGATTTCCACAAGTATCAAAATATTCATGGGGGAACCTTTTCATGATTAAAATATAGGAGAGCATTCAATTCTCCATGATAGTCTACCAGCTACATATTATGGAACCTCAAAGTAGGACATTCAGTAATTCTGCAAATTACACTGAGAATTAGAATTAATTGCAATAAGAAATGCTTTAGAAAAATTATCATTTTCACTCATAGCGATCTAAAAATGGAAATGGATATTCTCTCTCATTCCTAAAACACCTCTAAATAATCCTTATTTCATGGAACTTAATCTGGCCAAAGATACGCAAAGTAGGTCATTTGATAAAATCAGGAAATGTGGAAAATGCAAATTTGGGTAAACACCTCCAAATAGCTATCTCCAAAACACATAAACTATGACATCTAAAATCTGTAATACACTATATTTAATCCATGATAGGTGGTGCACATATTCCCCAAGTGGTATCTCATGAAAATCATCAGGTCTCATTTTACTTGCCCTCCAAGTAGGCCTCTTCAAAAAGTTTTTTAGGGGTACTCACCTTGCCTTAGAGAAAAATTTTAATTGGTAACTACAAATTTCTGTCAAATTTGGTAGTACCAATAGTGGCTCTATCTAGGGATGCATTCCCCTTGTGGGCATATCGAGAATCTAGAATCTCTTGGTGAAGTAGACCACTCAAAAATCAGATTTCTTCTCTTGACTTCCCAAAACCGGGTTCCTTATTGAAAACACAAAACACCAAACACACAACTGAAAGAAAAGCGGCTATACAACATGTACATTATTTATAAATGACCCTAAACCATTAAACTAAAATTAGCATTTACCTCTGTCATATATCTGATTTTCATTTCCATGGATCAAAGGTAAACTGAAATCACCACTGTCATATGCCTGATCAATCATGCTGCAATTTCTTATTATCAAAGCATATAAACAAAAATCAGCATTCTCACTATTATTAGGTGCATGGAAAACACCAAGGACTGATAGTGTTGATCACTATGTAACACAAATTTGTTACATTCTTTACAACCATAAATCAGCTGAGAGGAAAATGATTGCAATCCAAACCAATGGCTAGAAACAAACATATTTTAGATGTAAGTTTGCACAAAAGAATGAATCTCAGTCATAATAGCAACTTGCAACTATCCAAATCAAAACTTGATTGAAAAATATTGGAGAAATCTTGTTGATCAGAAATTTTACCAACACCCTCCAAATCTGAAAATGCATCATCAAGTAATGGCTCATTTATTAAAAATGCACATGTAGATTATTCACTCTTCTGAAAGGATAATCAACATTATGATGTATACAAGATTCATCCATGCCAAACTCACCAAAATTTGAATCCACACCAGAATATGAGTCATCATATTCGTCATATTTGACATATTCAAAATTCTCAAAATCATATGCATTTCCATCTTGCACATTGTTTGCCTCAAATGAAGGAAAGGAAAAATCAGCATATGTTTCACATTTCACACCCACTAGCAGGTCATCATTGTCAAAAAAATATCAACCGGGTACAACAAAGTGGAGTCTACATTAGGTGCATACCTCTGAAAATCAGAAGCCAATAGTTCTAATATTTTTTCACTACTTAGTGAGCATTGAATTTCACTCTCACGTTCTTTGACTTTATTCTTTGTGCTGCAAAATGTGTGCTAAAAATGTGTCACACTTTTATGAATCATTGTATCCAAGATTTCTCAAGAATGAGATCTCGAATGGCGACTCATCGCTCTCTATTCATGGAGTGCAAGGGTTTATAACGGAGGCCCTTAGATTGACCTAGTTTGTGCCCATGCAAGTACACCATAAAATGAGAGATTCAAAAAGGAAAAGCAAGAATGCTAGTCTCCATGATCATCAAGTATGTATGCAAATGAAAGCTATTCTATATGATAACAATGCAAGAAAGAAAATTAATGTATATGATAACAATGCATAATTATTCTATGAAAGGAAATACAAATGCAAGATTAATCTATGAAAGGAAACATGAATCTAATCTAACATGCAAGTGCAAAATTAATATAAATGGATTGCCATGGTGCCATGAGAGAAGAAGACAAGAAGAGAGAAGTTGTAATATCCAAGCTCAAGTGCTAAAAATATCCTCCAAAATTGCTATCCAAACCTGCAGCATAACAATAGCATAAAATTTTGATTATTAAATGAGAAGGAGAGGTTTCCTTTTAAAGAACAATGGACGGTGGAGATTAAGAAGCAAAATCAAAGGCTATGATTAAGAGGCAAAAAGCCCACCACTTAGGAAGATGTGTAGAAAAAGAACTTTATTTATTTTTATTTAATTTATTTTCTTTTTCAACAAAGAGGGATTTAAGTGGGGGTTTTATTTAATTAAAAGATGGATTTTCTTTTAATTAAATAAGATTATTTAATTTAATTAAAAGGGATATTTTAATTAAATGGAATACTATTATTTAATTAAGAGAGATTTTAATTAAATAAGATAAGATTATTTAATTAAAAAGAATTTTAATTAAATAAGATTATTTTATTTAATAAAAAGGAATTGTTTTCTTTTAATTAAATAGATAATTGAAGAAATGATCAAACCTTAGGAAATATTGAAATAATTGAATTAATTACGATTTGATCAAGGAAATTTATTTGAATTAAAAATGTTGTAAAGCATTGATTTAGGAATTTGATAAATTGATAAAAAGGGGCCCATAGTCCAGGTGACCATTTTAGGGTGCATACATTTGCCCATCTTTGACTAAAGTGTGATCTTTATGGGAACACATGTAGTCAAAGAATGCAGTTGAAGTGTGAGATCGATTTGGGATCACAAAACAACCCAGACATGTGATCTTTATGGGAACACATCAGGAGAAAGTTAAGTTGATTGAAAAAGACAAGGTCAACACCCCTATAAATAGGTAATTAACATGTCCAAGATAAGAATCTCAAGAAAGGTTACCTGAAGCGGAGAAAATGATAGGATTGATAAGGATTGAAGTTTGATAGGTACTGCCCCCTCGTGATCGAAATCAAAGTGAGATAGAGGAGAAACAAAAAATTGGTAAATTTGATCAAATTGAACTAAAGATAATGTTATTGATGTAAGATGACAGATATAAGGATCAAAGAACCAAGGTAGATCATCAATAATGAAATATTATGCCCCAAGGTTGAATTAGAAGAAAACCAGTGGGGTGAAAGAGAATGGAAGATAGAAGTTTGGAAGAGGTGAAAAGAAATGGAGAGAAGAAAGAGAATTTTCCTTAAGAAAGAGATGCCCCAAAATCAGTCAATTGTTTAAGATAGAAAATTTTGATTGAGATCACGAAAGAAGATAAGGAAACGAAGATCAAACATGACCACAATTGATTAAAAATCCACAAGAAAGATGAAGGAAACCCTCTCAAACTCATAAATCAACCTAAAATACAAACTAACATGAAGTATAAAAATGCAAGCTACATGAAAATGCAGAGGTGTACTTGCAATAGAGAAACTGTAACATAGGACTTTGTGTTCATCATTCATTAGAGAATGTTAAGGAACTTATTTTCATCATTGGGCCATTATTAACGGACATCAAAAAAATCACACAATCATCACTAATCACAAGTGCAACTATGAAGATATGAATGTGATTTATATCATATTGGAATGTGGAAAGATTCTAACATAAGAATCAAAGACATAAAGGTCAAGATGACTGTGATGTTAGCTTACCCAATTTAATATAGAAAAACCATGCTCGCATCAAGGCATAGAGGCCATGATGACCAATAGAATGATTGTGCAAAAATAGTGAAGCATAAAGCATGAAGCAAATAAAAACATGCCCCATGCCCCAAGTCCTGTATCTATGCATCACGGAGAGACTTATGAGACAAGGACACTCAACGAAAATCAATAATAGTTAGCACACAAAGAAAAGATCATGACATAGCTCAAGCATTAAGTGTTGTGTTTAAAAATTTAAGTGTGTTAACTGATATTGAGTTTCGAGGATAAGGATCAAATGCTTGCAAGTAGGTAAGACCACATGACAAAATGGGGTAAGATCAAACTGATAAGTGTTGAAAAACACTCAATGTCAAGGGTTGTATTGAAAAATACAGTTGGGGTGGTGTTGAAAAAAAAACCATTTGTGAGGTGTCCTAAAGACTAACGCATCTAAGAGACCAAAGCTAACACATTTATGCCCCCTAGACAAAGACAAAGACCAATTCCAAACCAAGGCAACAAGGACAAGGCATGATGGAGAAAGGCTAAGTGTCAAGGACATGCACTAAGAAACAGGGGTGCAAAGGCCTCAAATAGCACCTATTTCTAGGTTTTCACTACTTGGATTTTATTACAATTTTTTCTCTTTCATTTTTTCTATTTTTTTCTTCTTCTTTTTTTCAGGACTTTTTATAATTTTTTTAAATTTTTTGCTACCAAGGCGCTTGTTTCTAGGTTTTCACCAAGGCACTTTTTCTATTTTTTTGAATTTTTTGTATTTTTGAAATATACAATTTTTTTTGGAGATACATCAAGGCGCCTATTGCTAGGTTTTCACTAAGATGATAATTTTTTCATGACATTCTCTGATTTTTAGAATTTTTGACAATATATCTTTTTTTAGATTTTTTCAGGATCAATAATTATGTACAAAGGATGCCCCTAGACAGAATGGGCATCAAACTCCCAAGAAAGATCACATCGCGCAGTCCCAATGTTTTAGCAAGGTGGGTGATAGCAGGGATTAGCAAGATGGTGGAAGAGATGGAATATAGGAGAATGAAGGAGAATGAAGGGAAGAAATCCTCGAAGGAAAACTCCTCAATAGTACCCAAGCTAGGATAAAAAAAGAAACATCATGTAATGCACATTTGGACAAGAAATGAAAGACCAACATAGGATAAGTCACAAAAGTGTAATGCAAGAGAAGGAAATGATGCAGTCCAAAGGCGTAGACATGTCAAGAGGCTTCATAGCACCGTGTTTTACTCTTTTTTTTTTTATTAGATCAAGACCAAAGGGGAAAATGATAGCGATAAGCAAAAATGAATGGAGGAAGATAGTTATGAAGGCTAAACATGAAAGGAATGAAAGATAGATCATCACAAGATAGCTCACAAGATAGCCCAAATATTCGTGTATAGATCAAGATTGTCAAGATCAAAGAGAGAATATAGAATGGATGAAAGATGTAGAAGAGCTATGTATGATTCCTAACTTCCAGGTTTTCATCATGGTACCAATCCAAGGTGCCACAAGGGAGTGGTTTTTACCATAGGAAAAAATTATTTCTCTTTAATTTTTTAATTTTTTTAATTTTTATTTATTTTTTTAATTTTTTTTGAAGAAGGCAAGCTTTTTAGATAATGCTCCTTGAAAGGATAAACCATAATATGCCAAGGATCCAAAATGATATGCTCAAAGATTTTGATATGGAAAGGAAGATGAAAGAGGAAAATAGAGGATAAGATTTTATGCAAAGTGAGTGAGGTTGGAAGATAGGAGGAATAGGCAAATGAGGAAAAAGAGTAGAAGGTAAAGGGATAGTGAATGGAAGGATTGTCAAAGGGTATACGGAAAGGAAGGAAAGATCAACATCAACACACACCTTGAAGGGTGAAAAGAGGATGGAGGAAATGTGAATGAAGGAATACGTGAAGGAATATGGTGAATGGATAGCAGAGTTTGCGGTTTAGGTGCATGGAATGAAAGAATGTTTTTAGAAGAAGATGAAGTGGAAGCCTTTGGAAGCTTTAATGTCAACTTCACTTGTTGATCAACATGAGACTCTTTCAAGAGAGACTTTGGAATCCATATAGTCATAATATTTTTATTTCTTTTTGATGATTTAGAGAGAATATCTTCAATGATAGATTTTGGAACCCATACGTGTCTTGTAGTTTTCTTCTTAGTTATCTCTTTTGACTTTATGCCCCCATGTCAATTAGAGGAGACATGGTGATATTATTTTTTAGATGGATTCTTGTATTGCTTCTTTTTCTTGTAAATTAAACATTCAAATTTATTCCAAATGACTTGGGACTTGTGGAGGAAGAAGAAGAATATGACTGGTTTAGATAGGTGGATAGAAGAAAATGATTTAGGGGTATGCATCTATGTTGATCTTGAGGAAAGATAGGAGATGGAAGGACATAAGGACCCAAGATGGATGATGAATTAGGAGAGTTAGGAGGGGAAAGTGAAGTGACATAAGGACCCAAGATGGAAGGAAAACATGAAGCCCTTAGTATTGGTGGAGGAGGTCCAAGGATGGACGTGGAAGAGGAAAAATGATCATTAATAAGTTCATCAACATGTATATGACAACAAGGGACATCAACATCTTTAGAGTGAGCATTAGGATTTTCAATCGGATCGTGAACATCTTGAATAGGAGCACCTTCTTTGATAGGATTGTTTGAATCTTAGAAATACTTAGGAAGAGTAGAAAGTGGAAGTGAACATGGAGTGGTAGAACAAGAAGATGGAAGACTTTGATCTTGAAAAGGATCTTTGGATAACATAAGCACATAATTTTTCTCTTGATTTTCAATAGGCTCAACACTGGAAGTAATAATACCATTTTTAATAACCTTAATGGAAGTATCATCTTTGGAAAGTGCAAGTGGGGTAAGATTATTTTGAGAGTCAATCAGCTGAACAATGTAAGTAGTAACTTGATCTTGGTTAGGAGAAGACTTAAGACAGGGTGGAATGAATGAGAAAGGGCATGCAGGATCAAAAGAAACATGAAATGAAAAGGAGACATCATGAAAAGGATTGGATGACATGGAGGTTTCTTAATTAAAATCTCTCTTAATTAAAGAATATTATCTCATTTAATTAAAATATCCCTTTTAATTAAATTAAATAATCTTATGAATAGAGAAGTTGCAATATCCAAGCTCAAGTGCTCAAAATATCCTCCAAAATTGCTCTCCAAACCTCCAGCATAACAATAGCATAAAATCTTGATTATGAAATGAGAAGAAGAGGTTTCCTTTTAAAGAACAATGGATGGTTGAGATTAAGAGGCAAAATCAAAGGCTATGATTAAGAGGCAAAAATCCCACCACTTAGGAAGATGTGTAGAAAAAGAACTTTATTTATTTTTATTTAATTTATTTCCTTTTTCAACAAAGAGGGATTTAAGCGGGGGTTTTATTTAATTAAAAGAGGGATTTTCTTTTAATTAAATAAGATTATTTAATTTAATTAAAAGAGATATATTTTAATTACATGAGATAATATTATTTAATTAAGAGAGATTTTAATTAAATAAGATAAGATTATTTAATTAAAAAGGAATTTAATTAAATCAGATTATTTTATTTAATAAAAAGAAATTGTTTTCTTTGAATTAAATAAGATAATTGAAGAAATGATCAAACCTAAATAGAGACTAGAAATTTGTACTACCACATTGATAAGAAAATAAATCCACAAATCCAATGGAAACATCCACAACTATAGATTCATCCTCCACATCTTGATATTTATTTACTTCACTATCAACATCATAATCATCATTGTCAACACAACTCGATTCAACATCATCACTAATTTCAGATTCAGATTCTTCAGTCACATCTATCCATTATTTAACTAGTTCCATGGCTTCCTCTCTACGAAATATAGACCAATTTACTGACTTAGGAATACAAAGCTCTAAGAACAAATGGATATAAGTAGACTCTTGAAGTTCCACATTTATGGGAAGCTCATCATATGCATTGGAAAACTTTTCATAAAACCTATGTATTGATTCTTCATTTCTTCCTCCTACATGTGTTTTCAAAAACAAATTGGTTTTGTCTTGGATTCTTTAATTAAATAATGCAATATCTTTTTGGATTTCTTCATGATCTATTAGATAAGTTTCAGATCTAGGAAGCATATCTTGATCCATTGACATGGGACCATCCATTGGACTACTTATTAACAATACATGTTCTCATTTCTCAAAAACTTTATCCAACTATGCAATCATTTACTTCACATAACAACATAACATACTTATGATTTTAATGACTGAAAATGTAAAACAAGAAGTATTACCAAAACTTTAGATCTATTTTCTTTCTTTTACTGACCTCTTCACCTACTAAGGACACAAATTATATCATAAAAAATTGAGGAATGCTTGGGTAAAGTCTTCTTGTTGTTTTCATTCTCTATTTCTTTCCGATTTGGTCATTCAACCATTGAATCTTTAAGCATCTACTAAATCCTTGCTGCAAGTGTTTCCAACTGATCATCAAATTTATTTATTAAATGCATACTGGTGCAGAGATCTTTCAGAATCGCCACTCACTGATGTGATAATGAATAGAACATTATTAGAACAAGGAAAAATTGGGATTTACACAAAGATAGCATACTATAACCAATTCAATAGGATTTGACACATTTTTTTACAAACAAAGCACTCAAAGCCCTTTTTCAACAACAATAACCAGGTTGATAGCTATGATCTCCTTGAAGTCGAGCATTAGATTGGTACAAAACCACAAACAAAAAATGTAAGATATGTCAAATATTGTATTTAATTTGAAAAATATAGCCAAAACCCACTAGATGTGCATCACTAGAAAAATACTAATCCCGGATCAGTGCGTTGTCCATTAGGCAATACCTCAAAGAAAACAAGATATACATGAATTAACTTTTGTCAAATATTCTAAGCCATACACATAATCACTCCAAACCAATACTGCTCATAAGATCCTCTTATAGACAACCAAATGAAATTATGTCACATCCATAACATCATTTAATCTGAACCTAGATCAGAACTGAAGAATGATAACATATACATAGATAAACTCTATGTAGAGAATCAAAAAATTTAGACTTCACAAGACTGACACCAAGGAGAAATTTGAATCTGGAACTCTCGTATTAAGTATGAAGAATCACATTCTTGTATATAATCTAATTCAAAATAGACCTGTTCAACAATATGCAAAAGATCTGAGGTTTTCTATTTCAATTTAACACACATCTATTACAGTAGAAAACTACACCCTAATGGAACCAATAAAACACTAGAACCTCCTGGAGCCAGCAATCTGAAACTGTCTATGGAGACCAAGAAATTGGAACCCCTATTCTATCCAGAAAACTATAATATATTGGAAAGAGAAAACTCTTCTTTTTGTTTCCACAAACACTTTTCAATTCCCCCCAAAATATCTAAAACTGCACTCTTTTTCAACTGCCAAAATTTGATTTGATATGCACATATCTCTTTTTTTTTGGCCTTTGAAACTCCTTAAAAACCTCTCGTGGATGCACATTAATGTTTAAAATAGAAAATTTCAGCATGAAATTAATATTTTACTTCTCCTGCACTTTATATTTTACCTTTTATCTTTGTCTTTGCACTTTAATCTTTCCCTTTAAATTTTGCATTTTAATTCCTTAGTATTCTCGTGCTTTAATAATATTTCATGTGCATAATTATGCCCATCAATTTTAATAGTTTGTTTTAATCTTTAATCTCACACTACTTTTCATCTTATTTTTGCATTTTATAGCACATTAATCTTACATTAGAGATGGAATTAATCTTTATTTCAACCTACTTCTGCCTAGTCTTCACCAACATTCATCACATGTCACCTTATGATTTGTCTGAAAGAGCCACCTCTGCACTTGCATCATCTTCCTTATACTCTATGCCCAGGTCTTCCACCTGGCACGGTGCCACATGTCATCTAGGCACAATGACTTAAAGACTAACCATCCTGCATCTTTCCTTCAAGCCATTGCACCAGCCATTAATTATTTTGCCTCAGGATTTGTGCCCCTCTCAAATGCTTCTCCTAGGCGCTCACCACCTCATTGCCACCTCGATCTGCCCTGCTGTCAACCCTGCCAGGTGTCAATCAGGCATAATGGCTCAATGAGATGATCTTCAGCCAAGGCATTGTGCCTAGCATATATCTCCTATGCCCCAGGATGTGTGCATGATTTAGTGCCTCTGCCACAATGTCACCTGCCAAGTCATCTCTCTGGGTCCTACCAAAATCTCTTGTTTTCGATATCAGACATCTCCTAGCACATGTATTGACGAATTTCTCCTACACCCAAGCGTGTTGCCTATAGCCTCCATCTCTTCTCTTCATATTAGTATGTAAGCATTATTCCTTTTAAACATTAGTAAATTCTGCTTTCCCATCAATGTGGGACTAAGCTTTGAAAGTTTTTAAAGTTCTATCTGCCTGAGCATCCAAACCTTTTCTTACCCTAACCTTTGTCAGCCAAGCATAAAATTCCACCAATTGAGCGTGTTCCCATGAGCCTCTTGGCTCTTTACTTCATTTCTTATTGCAAGTGTTTTACTATTTAAACATTCTTATTTATCTTCCCACTAATAATGTGGGATATTGTCCCTAAGGTAGTTTAAATATCTTCAACCCTGTGGGTTAGAAGACTACATACCTCCGCTTTGATCAGCACACCATCACCCCTACCAGAGGCAGTAGGAAAAGAGACCCATGCTTTTAATTCATATCATTAGCTGAACGCTGGAATATATAAATGTTTCAAACTATTTTTGCACTATGCATGTAGGATAAACTTGCTAATATCACTATTTCAATTTGTTGTCTGTGTGTGATCCCATTCTTTGAAGTATTTTTATTAAACATAGTTCACATAATTTGTTCCTACTTCCCATAGCATAATTTTTTTGGAAGTTTGGAAGCCCTTCCAAATTCCACGTGCAACAACTCTTCACTTCATGCACAGGCTCCTCTGTAAACTATACTTAGCTTCCTTTGTCTTTATTTTGGCGCAATCTTTGTAAACCCTTTGTGCAATATTTGAGGTATCTTATACATCTACCAATTGTAACCACCTAAAATTGGTCTATCACAACTAGAGACCATATTTTCCCTAAGTGTGATCATGCCCTCGATTTATGTCCAAGCGACCCTGTTACTGTTTGGCATATTTCTTTTAAATCAATTTAATGTCCTAGGTGATTTTTATCACTGATTTATATTAACTATTGTAGCCATATGATTCAAATCAATATCGACCAATCAGATCAAACCAAAACCAAACATGGCTATAGTATTTAATATAAAGGAATTAAATAAATCTCTAAATCAAAGAAATCACTTGCATTCCACCCCATTCCCCTAGCCTATTAATTTTATTAAAATGGCTATAGTCTCTTAATTATTAAAAAGAAATTTAATTGTTTTAATAATTAAATCCTATATTTCTAAATGAATTAAATAAGTTTATTTCATTTATTAATATTCTCTTTGACCCTAACCT
>MU223258.1:2621619-2649417 GCA_018584345.1 Thuja plicata | reverse complement strand
TTAGGAATAAGGTGTCTCAACCTTGGATAATTCCTATTCTTATTATTTGTTTTGTAAAATATATTTCTTGCAAATAATGTTGATGTGTCGGCATCTTGAATTATGTGTAAGGAGATCATGGCTAAAATAGTTATGATGGATTCCTATGACACGTAAGAGCTATGTTAGGAAGATTCAATGACAGGTGAAGACATGTGGCAACTGATAAATTTGAGTACTGTAGACTCTTCCCTAATTGTGGGGTTCAGAGAATGGTAAAACCCTAATACAGTTATCTTTGGGAGTAGCCCTAAAGAGTGAAGTGCATGATATAAGTGTTTTTTAGGGTTGCAAAGAGATGTGATGCGAGTGTATTGTTGGAAATTTTTATGCTACCATGATTTGTCTTCAAGGTTTTGGAAATCTTCTGAAAGAACTTGCATTGCAAGTGTATTGTAAGCTGCAATAGTTTTGATCAATACATTATGCAGGTTTTGGAGTGCTGGGGTTTTTTACTGAAAGGTTTCCCCAGGGTATATCATTGTGTCATTCTCTATTTTTTTGTATGCATGGCATGTGGTTGCAATATCTTTGTTAAAGTAGTTAACAAATCTAAAATTGTAAGGGTTTAAAAGAATTTGCACAATACTTTCCTTTTGAGATTAGCGTAGGAAGCTATTTCCGCACCTGAGTTTCCTTACACAAATCAGTGTCTTTTCCACTCAGCATCTGTTGTTCCTCGACATTCAAATTTCTTGGATCATCAATTATATAATCCATAGGACTGTCTACAGTCAAATCAACAGAGTTTTTTGCATCTAATGTATCCTTGGTCATGTCCTTTTCTACTACAATTTGATTTTAAGTATCTGTGGTTCAGGGGTAGTCTTTTCTTCAACTTATTTTGCCTTTTGCTCAGATGTCCCTTCACTAGATTTATTGTCTTTTGGAATGACCAGTCCAAAAATCTCTTTCCATATCCTTGTGCTTTGTTGTACTACACCTTCTATATCATTCTTCAGAACAACATATCCTCTGAGTTTGGGAAAAAACCTACTCTTATAATCCTCTATGAATTTGGTTCATTGTTTAGAGGTTAACTCAGGAATTATCTTTGCCAGGGTTCCTTCCCTGATCTGTCTTTCAGTGGCAAGTGGAAATTCCCATTTTCTTGACATAAATTCATATAGTTCATCAGGCACATGATTTCCTATCTCTGTAGGAGTCAATTTGAAGGTACTCATCATGTCCAAGAGTGCTTCCTGAACTTTGTGCCTATCTGCTATTTTCAACTTGTCATATTTGATGAACTTAAATGTTGCTAACCTTGATGAATTCCTCAAAGTATCACATACCTCATCAATGCTTGCTAGTTTCTAGAATTGAGTTGTAGGTATGTTGGTGGGTTCATCAGTTTATATCAACTCCTCATCACTATCTAGCCTCAAATTTAATTTCCTTCTTGGTCTTTTTGCTGGCTCACTTAGCTCAACCTTAGGAGCAACCTTTGCTTCCTTACCAGAACTACTCTCTACAAATTTTATTTTACCATACACTTTTGTTTGCACTTCTACTGGGGAAGTGAAAGTAGATGCTCTTGTCCTTGGATGATTAGTTGTAGGAGGTGTAACCTTGGGTTTGGCTCGGCTAGGCTTGGTTACTATGACAATTGATGGCTTCTTTCACTTAGCTTTCTTTGTAACTTCTTCTGATGCACTGACTTCCTCCTCAGTAGAAATATCCTCACCTTGTCCGATCGTCAGACCTAGAGGTGCATCCTCAGGTTCTTCATCACTACCCAAGCCAACCATTTTCTTCAGGTTTTTCACTATCTTCTTGCTTTTCCTCTCCATAGTTCCTTCATTCAAACTTCTAGAAATCTTAGAGTTAGCTTCATCAAAGTTTCCAAATCTCTCTGCTTTGGTGTCAATTGGCTCAGCTAGGAGTGCAGTGATAGCGACTGATGCTTCATGAACATTAATCTCATATGGAAATGGCTCTAAACATGTTATTCTAGGAGTCACTGCCTTGATATAGGTGTTATTTGTATCAACTAGAAAATAGAGTTCCTCATAGTGCTTCTCCACTAGTGACTTAGGAATCCTAGTCCTTAATCTCATTCTCTTCTTGAATTCTACAAAATAGCTACCCATAATACTATTGAAATTGCTTCCTAATTTCTCTATGCATTCACTAATCTGAACTGTAATGGGCCTATCCTTTTTCCAAACAATATTTCCTAGTGTAGGAAATATGTCCTGAATGTAGAAAAATATACATTCTAGTAAAGAACCAAAATTACATGATGAGCTCTTAGCCTTTCTAATTGATGCAAGGTTCTTGGATAACTATGTTTGTTGTAGCTCGGCAAGATCATATGTGTGATTCTTCTTCACAATTTTCCATGCCTGATCAACTGTTGTACGGGGAACACAGTCCAATTTGCTGGACTGATAGAAATTGTGTGCAATTACCCTTACTCCAAAATAAAGTTCTAGGTCAATAATTGTAGAGATAGTCATACCTTTGTTATTCCATACTACTCCAGTGTTTAATGTAATTTCCTCTTTGCTATTATCCCTCATTGTCCGCTTTCCATTCACTACAAGATATCCAGTCACCCGATGAATCATGCTTCTGGTGATCTTGACTAGTCCATTATCTAACCACATCCACATGTCATGAACTCGGCTAAGGATAACCCTTATCCATTCATATTTGAAACCTTGGGGAAAATCTAGGGCACGAGTTAACCCTTTTTCAGCTAAGTGTCTGAATTCTGCCTTCAAAACTCCATTATCACATAGTTTGCTATAGGATTTCCTTAATTCATTATCACCTACTTCTCCAATTTTAACCATATAACATGATCAAAAATCATGAATCATAAGTAACTTGGGAGGAATGGATGAGAGGGCTCCCATTAAATCACTCTGTATCACACTTTCAGGGATGGCTCGAAAGTTAAGAGGTTCACATTCATCACTCTGAATCAGCTGAATTTGTTCTGGTTCTGCCTCCATACTCTTAGCTGGTGTGGAAGAACTTGGAGCCATAATTATGAAATTTAGGGTTTGAGAGATGGAAAATAGAATACCTTGGCAAGTAATGTTTCACACTTTTATCTGTTCACTATTGACTTTAGGATTGTCAATGGCACACTAATGAAATGTCCATTCCTAGCTCCATTAAGATCAATTCTATAAATTGCTTCAATGGCTCTGTAAATAGTAAAATCGCAAGGTAAAAATGAAATATCAAATGTTCATCCTTTATAAGCTATGAAAGGTCAAGGTAGGTGAGCATTAAATGTTTTTCCCATTGAGTTAGTGCAAGCCAGCTGTCCTCGGCCTTAACAAAACTTGCATCCCACTCAGCTCACTACACTCGGCCTTCAAAGAATTGTTTTTTTACTAGGCCAACAAAACTTGGCACTCACTAAAGAACTCAACTTTAGTGTCCATGATAGATGCTCAACACCTATAGTGAAATTTTCTCATCTTGGCATTTTGTCTTCAAATATGTCTTGGTGCATCTTAACATATGCAAATATGGACTTTTTGTACATTTCATGTTAGGAACTGATGTAAGATAAGAATTTTTAAATACAGTTTCTTACATACCTCTTTCTCTTAGTTGGAGATGATGTGATCCTTGATCCATTGGATTGGGTGACCTCAGCTTCAGGGTAAAAGTACAAACCTGTGTCACACTTTTATAAAGGAAAAGGACCACAACATGCAAATTGTTCAACTTTAACGACACAAAAGGTGGCATTTGTATTTAGAATTTGAGGATGATGTAAACTAAAGAAATGTGTAAAAATGGATTAAGTTTATGTCTACAATTTTTTAAAAAAAAATTGAACAAGAATGTACATAGTTTTTAAAATTTTGAAGTCCATTTTTCCATTGTTGAAAACTGCTAAAAATCTAGGGTCTAGTTCCCTCCAACCAAGTATATGCAAATAATCTATTTTTCCTCTGATTTCAAAATATGTTATAGATAAAATGTATAACTAGTGTAGAAAAGAAGAAAGATTGGTTTTCAATGTATATTTTCTCCATTATAACTACTCAAAGTTGAACTTATCTGAAATCGACAGTTTTCATCTCCCTCCAAATTTCCCCTATGAAATCTACACCATTCAGAAAAAAGTTACATATTCTTGAAGAGGACTCTCTCCTCTAGTGTTAAATATAAATTTTAAATTTGTTTGATATGATTTACTATTTTTTTATTTATTTGGAGCAACATCTTCTTGAATGTTAAAATACCTACTTGTATTTTGAAATTATAATATATTAGATCTAATCAAAATATTATAAATTTTATATGAAAATAATCTTGACACTGAGAGCTACAAAAGGGCATTTTTTATATTTTTAAAAAATATCATTAAAAAGAGTAGGGGTTATTGAAACATTGATTTTCTGAAATAATTTTATTATTTTGGTAATTGGTATAAAACATGTATTTAATAGACATTTCCAATTGGAAAAGTTTAACCACTTATCTAGAATGAATCTAGCTAGACCATATGTTTGAAAAAAAATAATTTATTTAGAAATACTCAAATTTAGCTGTGCTGATAAGTGGTCCTGAAATGTGATACAGCTTTGTACTTTTACCCTTCATTAGCTTTACTGCTGCATGGTTCAGACTTCTTAACCCATGTCTTGTTCATATGTTCCCTTATTTTCTTAATAGTAGGAGCAGGTACTCTAGTCTTTCAATCTTTCCTTGTATGTCCAATTTTCAGACAACAATGACAAACTAAGCTTCCATTCATCCAACTTTTAGATTTACCTCCGAAATGTGTCCTTATGCAATTTTCTGAAACATGTCCATACTCTCTACAGTAATGAAAACTATGCCGTGTGTTGTAATCCCAATTGTGAGTATTGCCTTTTCTTGGTGACTTCTCTTGTACCTTTGATGTCCACTGCTCTTTGCCTTTGGATCTGCAATCTTGTGCTTTATGACCATATTTTTGATAGTTATAGCAATTTCCATTGAATCTAGGTGTTTTGCTTGCCTTTGCCCTACATTCACGTGCTTGATGTCCAAACTTATTACAGTTAAAGCAGTAACCATTAAAGTTAGTTTTCGGATTGGACATACCATTTTTTCTTTGGAAAATGTTTGTTGTATGACCTGGTTTCCCGTAGTGGTGAAAAATAGGTTTCTTGTTTCTCGGCTTTACATTCTTTCTTTCACCTATCTTAGATGATTCTCCATCTTCAATGGTTGTATGTTGTCCAGTGTGACCTAATCCAGGAGAATCTTTAGGTCTTCTTGATGCTTCCACCAGTTGTTCAAAGTAGCTCATAGCTTTACTTGGATCATTCACTCTATTATTGATTTCTTTCTCAGATCTCAATTCATCTTTCAATTGACTATTCTCAGATCTAAGATTTACAATCTCCAAGTCTTTCCTATTTATCTCTTGATTCACAAGTAGTAGTTGATTTTCCATGTCCACTTGATTGACTGTCATTGTTTGCACATCATGTGTTCTTTCATCAAGTATGGTAGTCAACATTCTCTTGTCTTCTTCTACCATAGCCTTGTCATCTTCGGCTTTCTTTTTCTTCTCAACAACTTCACACATTCTTATTGATTGGGCTTCTTGTTCATTTTTCAAAATTTTGACTTCTTCACATAGTGCACTATTCTTTTCCAGTAGATCTCCTATTGCTACATCGCTCATAGTAGAATCTCCATTCTAAAATAGATTCGTGGTGTCCTCTTCCTGATAATGAGTGTCATTCATTTGTTTGGCCAAATCTTTTCTTGCAGCCAAGGACTTCTTTAATTCCTGTCTTGCAGTCTCAAGCTGTTGTAGTGTTAACTGAACATCAATCTTTTGATTCTCAATGACTTTACCCATCTTGTAGATCTCCATCTCAAGATCTTAATTCTCAAGCTGATTATAACCTTTTATAGAACTCTTCTCTGATACCAATTTTTGGAAATACAATAATGGGAAAGCAAGATACTGAGAGGGGGGGGTGAATCAGATCTTCAAAATCAAACACTTAAAACAAACTAATCCACATTCATACATAAATGAATCTAATGTAATCTCAGATAGCATCCACACAATGAAATAAGTAACACATAACACAATAACTTGGTAACCCAGAAACCCAAATAGGTAAAACTGGGCTGGGGATGACACCCACAAAATTCTCCACTACTGCAGTAATAAAGTGTACCGGTTAAGGTTATGTTAGTGAATAGATTTGTCTTTTTACAAATAACCTTTTAAGTTTACTCTATCACCCTTAAAAGACAAACTATTTCTAACAGTTGGGTAAGTGTCTTTTGTGATCACTTCCCTCTAAATTTTATAACAGGTACAGCTCCCTAATATGATATTCAATGAAATGAGATAATGATTTAATCGATTAGATTTTAACAAGAAAGCTTATAAAGGCAACAATATCATTCTTTGATGATATGCTTCTAAACAACTATGAAGTAAATATAACCTGATAATGAAAAGGAAGGAAACACAGTCACTTCCACAATGGCATTTCATGAAAAACATAAACAAATTTTTGACTGCAGATAATAGATAACAGATAAAATTCAAGATTTAGATATCATGCAATAGCTGAAAAAGATATAAAATAGGCCAAACAATATGCCGACACAGGGCACCTTTCTCTAGATCATAAACAACATAGATTCAATAACCTTCCTGTCATATATTTCAAAAATTACTACACAGATAATTGTCTGAAATCAATTCTAGTCACAACATTCACAATCTGAACTATAATTATCAAAACTATATGTATCTATCAAAAGTTTTTCTAAACCCTTTAAAATTTTAAGCAGCCAGAATAAATAGAAATAGAGCACCAAGAGGCCTCTTGAAAAACACGGCCTCTCAGGAAAACAGTTAAGTAACTAATCCGTCAGGAAGAGGACACATGTCCTTAAAGTTTAGCATGATAACATAGTAAAAAGGAAAACTAGATAGCCAAATATGGCTCCTTATCTATGGCACGATCCTCGCTTCCCACTGGACTTCCTTCTTCATCGGTAACCAATTAAGTCAGCTTCCATTCTTTACATGCTTGTACTAGTTCCTTCGCGAGTGACAGATGCGGGATTTTGGAGTTCACTATTCATGCCATGTAGGCATCTTTGTTCCAGCTCAGCTTCTTCACCTTCTTAGTAACATTGGATAACTGATCAACGCACAAATAAAGCATGGATTCAATTCTTTCTATTTGGGTTAAATCAGAGGCTTTGGGATGAATATTTTCTTTGATATTTTTAATGGCTGAGTCAAAAGCGTCCAAAGCACCTTTCAGTTCTTTCTCGCCAAAGATAGAGGGATAGGTATAAGTGAAATTAATCACTTTCAACTGTGTTAGGGCAGCCTTTTGGATCTACTTAGCTTTATCTTCATATTCCTTATTCTCCATAATGGCACTTCTTATCAAAGAAATACGCCAGCTGATATTTTTCCTGACTATGAAGAAATGAGACTCCTTGGCACCTTTAAGCGACTTTTCTACACAGAATTTATTAAAGCCATGCCTCTTGATTTCCATAAATTTGGTCATTGCCGACACCCATTTTTCTTCATCTATACCCCATACTTGGCGTTGAGCCTGCATCTCTCCTATCACTGTCTAAGTCTTATGAAGAATTGAATGCAAATCTTTAATGTACTGCCCGCCATTATTGACCACTTGAGCCATCCATTCATCAACTGAAGAAATGAAAGTCTGCTCTCTTTGAACTTGATTTAGCAGAGTCTTACTTTCTTCAGAATTAGGATCAAACACTTGAGAAGATTGAGACAATGAGGTAGCATCAAAGTTGCAGAATGCATTAATAAACTGAGAAAGTGAAACAATGGTTTGTTTGAACTCTTTCTTCTCTTTTCTATCTTGCACCGATGTAATTAGCATTTGTTGGGTTGTTTCTTTGAATAGGTGGTTCTTCCCGGCTCTGTCCATTGTTCCCAACTCAATTTTGGTTACCTCAAAATCCTCAACCACCACATCTTTCTTCTCTTCCTTTGGTCTATAAGTAGCGACTTCGATAGTCCACTTCCCAGTTTTAGCATCAGCAAACATGCGTGTTGTGCTTTTCACTTTATTGGCTTTAGGGGCTTTCTGAGCATATTTACTAACAATATCTTGTACTGGAATTGACACAGGAATTAGAATCTGCTTCTTATTAACTAAAGAAGTTAACCATTTGGGTGTGTCACTAGTTGTTGCTGGTGGAGGACCAACTTTAACAGGAGTATCCATTAAATCCAAGGTTACATCTTTGAGATCAAAAAGATCTTTCCGGATTTGGTCATCATCCCCAATTTGGTAATTCAAGTCTCCAAACTTGTCATCTTCTAGAATAAATGTCTCCATCCTCTCCTGAGTCATCTTCACCTTCTTTTGTGATTGGGAGTGCGACCTAGTGATGCGTTGAGGAGAGACCACAGAGGAAAGCTCCGCAACAGACTTCTTTTTAGATTCTTTCTTCTGCTGCTTATCAGAGGAACTTGCATTACTAGATGGTTTAGGCATATTAGAAACAAAGGGGGGAGAAAATAAAATTGAAGATTTATTTCCAGTCATTTTAGGACTAGATTGTTCTTTTTTTTTCTTGTAGCCATTTCTTAGTTAATTTGAGAACATGTTGTGTTCTGCTTTTAATGTCATCTTCCTCCTCTTTTGACCAATCAACATCTACCTCTTTAGTATCTAGAAGTCTTTTGAAATTAGGCTCAATCAAATCGAAACCATCATCTGTTACCCCCTCTAAATTTGTGTCTGTTACAATAGAATTTTCACACACCAAACTAGACACATTCCCAAAGAAATGAAATGCTAACTTCATTCTTGCAAGAACAGACTGCGAATTGCTATAGAAACTCCTATAAAATTCACCAGCTTTTAAATTTAAACACTGTAAGAGTGAAATCTTGACTTACCTTGATCTCTAAGGAAAATTCTGCAACCAGAGCTCTAAAAAACCCTTACCTCCGCTCTTTGCGCATACAGAAAACAACCACAATTCAAAAATAATGAGTACCAAGAAGGGCTTTAAAAGAAACACCTCGAATGAGTAATTAATTACCCATAATTAAGACCATAATATCTTGAAGAGAGAAGTGACCATTCCCACACGCGATCATTTACTGCCACTTTGTGAAAACTTTTGTATCACAGGAATTCCTCATTAATATGACGGCTCAGACATGACTTAACTGCTGCCAAAAGATCTCTTCATTAAAATCCTTTCCTGAGTGGGGTGCACATCTGGAAAGATGGTAATTGTCCTTTTTTTATACCACATGTCACTTTTTTAAGATCCTTGAACACCCTTGAACACTCTTGAACCGAGTTCAAGGATGTTCATATGTGTTCACCATTGTTCAAGCCTGTTCCTTAATATCTCACCAACATTGTGGTACAAAGAGTCACACGCGTAACCAATAAACTTCCACCTTTGATCAACCAAAAGTTCTGTAGCCTGTGATCATGAAACACCTCCTTTAGCGAAAATGCTATTCACCTGCTACCACTTCATAAAAACATGAACAAGCTTGAACACCCTTGAACACTCTTGAACCGAGTTCAAGGCTGTTCATAGTTGTTCAAACCTTTTCAAACCTATTCAAAAGACACGTTAGCAAAAGATTTTTCTCTTTTTAACAAGAAACGATGAAACATAGGGGAGGTTCTTTCACTGGGATTTTAAACATGAGGGCTTAGGTAGCTTGAGATCCACAAAAATAATAAGGTGACTCTAAAAAAGTAACATTAAGGACAAAGATCAAGATTTGGACTAACACCGGCTCTGGTTTCGCAAACTATTGCAAAAAGGGGTCAGAAAACTTGCAAGAAAGGAAAGACAGACCAAATAGAAACAAACCTAACCTAATATATATAGCAGGACACAGAGACTGAGATTAAAGCTTCAACAATTTAAGATCTTGCCCATTGTAGGAAAATGGTAAGATCATTCCATCCAGATAAGCCAACTTAAAAGGATTTGTTCCCAACTCTTTAGTGATAACAAAGGGGCCTTTCCAAAGTGATTCAAATTTACTGTGGGCACCTTTAGGAGCCTTTCTTTTGTCCCATAACAAAACTTCATCTCCTTTGAAAAAAAAATTGCGTCTTGCTTTCCTATCAAAAATGCTCTTCACTCTAGCTTGATACTCAGTAATCTTATCTACCAGAGCTTCTCTTTCTTCTTCTAGTTTAAGCAAGTACATAATTCTTTTCTCCAAGGAGTCTTTGAAAGTTTGATCCTCAATGGCCATTTGCAGCTTAGCTGCGGAGAGTTCCAAAGGAACTGATACTTGTGCCCCAATTCCATACACCAACTCAAAGGGTGCCATACCAATTGCTCTTTTAGGCATAATTCTGTCAGCCCAAAGGGATTCAAAAAGCTTCTTATGCCAATTTTTACCACTATCATCTACTAGCTTTTTCATGATCATTATCAATTTTTTATTACTTGACTCGGGCTGTCCATTTCCTTGGGGAAAATAATCAGATGAATGAGCCAGAGAGATATTATGATCAAAACAAAAAAGGGAAAGTTCCTACGAAGAGAAATAAGTGGCATTATCTGCTACAATCTTTTGGGGTACTTCAAAATGCACCAAGATGTTATCTTTCAAGAAATCACAAACTACTTGAGAATTAGCCTTTTTGGTTGGAATAGCCTCAACCCACTTAGTGAAGTAGTCAGTCGTTGTTAGGATATAAATGTGGCCTGCACTTGACTGAGGACTGACAGGGCCTATAAAATCTATACCTCATTGTTTGAACAGTTCACTCATAACAATTGGTCTTAATGGTAAAGAAACTAGTTGAGGTCTTCCAGAAAATAATTGACATTTTTCACAATTCCTAACGAATGCATAGGCATCTCTGAACATACCTAGCCAATAAAAATAATTTCAAAGAATTTTGAATGTCGTTATAGTAGACAAGAAATGGCCTCCATAGGGCTCTTCATGAAAGGTTTTGAGCAACTGCAATTGCTGACTTTTATCCACACATCTTAGAAACGTACCATCCAAACCCCTTTTATATAGCACACCTTGCCATATCACATACTTTGCAGCTTGTAGCATCAGAGTTCATATTTCTTTAGGTGATAGCCTTTGTGGACATTCTTCATAAGTCAGGAAATAGGCAATGTCAGAACCAAGAATCTGTTAAACTAACCAATAATACTTGACATATTTTAGATTCTGGATTTTCGGGATGACTAACATTTTCTGCAATAAATTTACACAGACCCCTACCTCTGACTAGTTTAGTGGGTTTTATTATCAAATCATATTCCTGAATCTTCATCACCCATGCTGCTCTTTTGTTCATGGCTATTTCTTGTTGGGTGAGTAGTGCCTTCACTGCTGAATCAAGGACAAACACTATAGAATGAGAATGGAGGAAGTAGAATCTGAATTGCTTAACTAATTTCACCATAGCAAAGGCTTGTTTTTCAATGTGGGAATAATTTATTTCATGTGTTTTTAAAGGTGTACTCATGAAAGCAATGGGATTTTCATTTCCTAAAACATCTTTCTAAGTTAGAATTCCAGACAGTGTGTGATCAGAAGCGTAACAATAAATGATAAAATCTTTTTTGTAATCTGGGTAAACTAGAGATGGGGCATTGGCCACAACTATCTTAATTTATCCAAAAGCCTTTCTACCTTCTTTTTTCCACTTAAAGGGATGTGTTTCACTCATCATTCCCACTATGTGCCTTGTTAACTCAGAAAAATCTGGGACAAAATCTCTCAAAAAGTTAATCTGACTGAAGAAAGATTTGACTCCTGTCCTCGTTGAAGGTACACTGATCTGTTGAATATCCTTTATTCTTTCAAGATCGATCCTGATTTATTCTTTGGATACGATATGTCCCAATAATTTTCCCTCAGTCACACCAAAAACTAATTTTTTAGGATTAAGAGATATGCCATGGTCTCTACACCTCTGCAGGACTGATTTAAGATCCTGAACATGATGTTTCCTTCTTTTAGAGTACATAGTTAAATCATCGAGGTAAATTACTATAATTCTATTTTTCAAATCTGCAAAAGAAGAATCCATTACCCTTTGAAAAGTTGCCCCTGCATTGATCAGGCCAAAGGGCATCCTATTGTAAGCAAAAGTTCTCCATGGTGTAGTAAAAGCAGTCTTCTGTTTATCATCCTCAGCTACACTTACCTGATTATATCCAAAAAACCCATCAAGTAGAGACATCATTTCTGACCCGGCAACTGCCTGTAATATGTGTTCCATTTTGGATAGGGCATAATTATCTTTTAGACTGGCCTGATTCTTATTTCACCATTCTTTTTTCTGACAGGGACAATATTCACAATCCAGGTTGAATGGTGAATAGGGTAGATGATTCTGGCTTTTAGCATTTTGTCAAATTCCTTTAAAATTGCTTCAGAGACCTTAGGATTGTAACTATGAAGCTTTTGCCTAAAAGGTTTTGATTCAGGCTTGAGAGGGATATGATGACTAAATTTCCCTTTCCAAAAATCTTTAAGATCACTATAATACCAAGCAAAAACATCAGTGTAGGCTGTTAACATGATCTGAAGGTTTTTCTTTTCTTAGACATATAAAGTTTTACCTATAGAAATCCATTTGGGGTTAGCCATAGTGCCAATGTTCACCTTGTCATATTACTTTTGCACATCTGATTGAGAATTTTTTCTTGAAATGAAACTATCACCCTTTCGAGAAAACAAGTTCTCTAAGGAAACCAAACCTTTGGGAATTTTGTTGCTCTTCAACTGGACAACCTCTTCTTCTGGTAAGAATTCAAGATTTGGCCCTCCACTGTCTTCATTCATTCCTTCAAAGTACATAGAAGAGAAAGCTTCTACACACACCATAAAATCCTTTATCCGGGTATCATCTTCAAAAACTTGTAGGTGTTCAATGTTATCTGGGACAGTTGGTCTATATATCATCTCAACCCTATATGTTCCTATTTTGAAATCTGAGCGAGGGAGGAGTAGAGATGCTGATACGACTAGGGAATCAACCCTTGTATTGAGACTCCTGGGAATAGCTTCTATGGAAAATGCCTCAAAAGAATCCATTTCGTCCCACACCAAATTTCTGTAATGCCTCAAACGCTCATTTTTTATAGAAAAATGACCCTTTACTTGTTTGACGATAAGCTCAGCGTCGCCTTTCACAAAAAGTGCCTTTATTCCCAATGCTTTGGCTTCTCGTAGTCCTAAAAAAAGAGCCTCATATTCGGAGGTATTATTGGTATTTTTAAAATCCAATTTGTAAGAGAAAGGGATATATTGATCATCAAGTTCTTTAAAAACAACAGTAGCTCCAGAACCTGCAGTAGTGCAACTACCATCAAACTCCATCAACCAAATTTGCTCATTTCCACTAGAGTATTCATAGATAGGAGGGGTTTCATCTGAGAAAATCATGTAATTACCAAACTCACAGTCTTCAAAATAAAATTTGTGCCTTAGGATCATCAGATGGAATTACAGTGTATTTGTTCTTGGCTTCAGGTTCTGGTTTGACCTTTTTCTCCCTGATAGGGATGATGGCTTCTGACCAATCCATCTTGAGCATCTTTAACTTGACCAATTAAGGGCACTTGTTTTCCATCCATAGAATAGCACCTCCCAAAATTTTTGGTCATAGTTAAACCTAAATCCTTGGCTACAGATGAGGGCATAACGTTATCAAAGGCACCTGAATCTATAATGCAGTTACTCAACTTAAGGCCATTTAGGAGTAGGGAAATATAAAAGGGGTCAGGCTTCCTAGTTTCATCAAATTCACATTTCACTTCAGGAGTAGGAATGACAACAGTGTCACTCTGATTCATGACAAATGGTGAAATAACTATAGGAATATTGACCGGATCATCACTTGGGTCAACAGTGCATTGGTTAGATTATGACGAGTTCAAAAGGTCACCTTTCACATATTTGACCAATTTATCTAGTTCTTTGGGATTTAACCTTAGATATTCTATAGGGGAGATTTGGATAGCAGAAGACTAGCAAAATTCTACAATATCAAAAGAGGACAAGCAAGAATATTTTTGTACAACCTTAACATTAGGAGTCGAAGAACTAGAAGAAGAAGCATTACTTACAGGATCCCGAGTCTTATGGACAGGATTAGCTAGATTCAAAGTGCTCTTTGAAAACTTTTGATTTTGAGTAAGCATAGCACAAGAAGGATCCCCAAGAGTGACCAGAATATCTCCTCTTTCTGAGTCAGATTCGTATTCTAAAAAGTATGAACCAGAGTCACCAGGTCTATCTTGAGGGAGCTCTTCCATAGTGCATTCTCCTAACACATCTTTAGTGGCCTCCATTTGTACATGTCTTTGCATATCAGGGAAAGAATTACCATCATGGTCTATTGTTAGATGAAAGGAACACATGACAGCTTCTTTTGGTGAAGCTTCTAAGGACAATCTTGGCTGAGTAGAAGGCAACTAAGGATTTTTATTGTGCCATTGATTAGGCTTCTTTCAGTTGATATCTTGATAAGGAGAAGGGAATGAAGATCCTTGTTTTGGTAATTGTCTTTTCAAGGAAATTATGTCATTCATGAGTCTTTGAATAACTGGATCTGTAGGAGCTGAAGTAGAAGGTTGAGAATGAGAAATCTGAACATCTTTTCTCCATTTTCCAGCTGTAATAAGATCATCTTCTAACTCAGTATCCTGTTCTTGGGCAATAGCTAAATCAGCTAGCCTACTCCTTCTTAAGTGAAATCCTATGTCTGTGGGCATATAATTTATAAAGAAACACTGTTGGTTTTCAGGGGTCGGTCTTTTGGCAGCAGGAATTCTATGGATAACTTTGTTGTATCTTGCCACATAATCTCTCATGGGCTCATGAATCTCTTTCTTCATTTGTGTTAATTGTGCTAGAAAAGAATGTTCATCATCGGCCCCTTTAAAACACCCTTCAAATGTTGTCTTCATGGTTTTCTATTTTGTGATTTATCCAGCTAGAAAATGGCCAAACCATTCCGCAACTCCTTCTGAGAGAGATTGAGAGAAGAGTCTTACTGCTACATCTTCATGTTGTACTGCCAGAATGGTAGTAGCTACATTGAATGCATTCAAGTGCTCATCTACCAAAACTTTTCCATCTCTGGAAAATTTAGGTAAGACTTCTTTAATACCTTTAGGGAGAGGATGATGAGCTCCCAAATTTAAAGTACCAACGGCTGCACCCCATGGCTGATCCATAACCGCACTTGGAAATATTGTTACTAGAGGTGGTGCTTGAATACCAGACAAAGTTAAAGCTTGCCAGACACTAGAGGACAAAGAATAATTGGGAGCAGCTTTAGGAGGAGAAGAAGGTCTACTTTTTTCTTTAGGTCTTAAGATGGAAGAGGTGGAAAAATGAAGATTTTGCAAACTTTCAAAGAAAGTATCAAAAATACCCTCCTTCCTCTGAGACCTAGTGTAAGGTCGAGAATCTAGTATTATTCTATCTTATTACCTCTGAGCAATTCTGTCAACAACTTGTGCCTCTTGGGTGATCGGGAGCCCTCTTAACCACTCTCCTATATCTTCCTCTTCTTCTAAAACTTGGAGAATTTGTTGATACTGGTGATAGCTGCTCTTTAAACTCCAAGTAATAGTGTTCAAATCAGAAATGATATCCTCTTGAGTGTTTTGAAAATTAAGGTATGGTTGAATAATAGGAGGCTGCTCCTTCAAATTTGGTATTATCATGGCTGGTAGGACCATAACTTATTCATAAAATAGAGCATTAAAATACAGGTCTACACCGTAAGCGCTCCCCAGTAGAGTCACCAAAAATTTGTTACTAAACAGATTTATCTTTTTACAAATAACCTTTTAAGTTTACTCTATCACCCTTAAAAGACAAACTATTTCTAACAGTTGGGTAAGTGTCTTTTGTGATCACTTCCCTCTGAATTTTATAATAGGTACAGCTCCCTAATATGATATTCATTGAAATGAGATAATGATTTAATCGATTATCTTTTAACCATAAAGCTTATGAAGGCAGAAATATCATTCTTTGATGATATGCTTCTATACAACTATGAAGTAAATATAACCCGATAATGAATAGGAAGGAAACATAGTCACTTCCGCAATGGCATTTCATGAAAAACATAAACAACCTTTTGACTACAGATAATAGATAACAGATAAAATTCAAGATTTAGATATCATGCAACAGCTGACAAAGATATAAAATAGGCCAAACAATATGTCGACATAGGGCACCTTAATTCTCTAGATCATAAACAACATAGATTCAATAACCTTCCTATCATATATTTAAAAAATTACTACATAGATAATTGTCTAAAATCAATTCTATTCACAACATTCACAATCTGAACTATAATTATCAAAAATATATCTATTTGTCAAAAGTTTTTTTGAAGCCTTTAAAAGTTTAAGCAGCCAGAATAAATAGCAACAGAGCACCGAGAGGCCTCCCGAAAAACACGGCCTCTCGGGCAAACAGTTAAGTAAATAATCCATCAGGAAGAGGACACATGTCCTTAAAGGTTAGTATGATAACATAGTAAAAAGGAAAACTAGATAGCCGAATCTGGCTCCTTATCTATGGCATGATCCTCGCTTCCCACTGGACTTCCTTCTTCATCAGTAACCGATTGAGTTGGCTTCCATTCTTTATATGCTTGTACTAGTTCCTTTGCGAGCGATAGATGCGGGATTTTGGAGTTCACTATTCGGGCCATGGAGGAATCTTTGTTCTAGCTCAGCTTCTTCACCTTCTCAATAACAATGGATAACTGATCAACACACAAATAAATCATGGATTCAATCCTTTCTATCTAGGTTAAATCAGAGACTTTGGGATGAATCTTTTCTCTGATAGTTTTAATGGCTGAGTCAAAAGTGTCCAAAGCACCTTTCAGTTCTTGCTTTCCAAAGATAGAGGGATAGGTATAAGTGAAATTAATCACTTTCAACTCTATTAGGGAAGCCTTTTGGATCTTCTTAGCTTCAGCTTCATATTCCTTATTCTCCACAATGGCACTTCTTATCAGAGCAATATGCCAACTGATATTTTTCCTGAGTATGAAGAAATGAGACTCCTCGGCACCTTTAAGTGACTTTTGTACACAGAATTTATTAAATCCATGCCTCTCAATTTCCATAAATTTGGTCATTGCCGACACCCATTTTTCATCATCTGTACCCCATACTTGGCATTGAGCCTAAAGCTCTCCTATCACTATCTCAATGTTATGAAGAATTGAATGCGAATCTTTAATGTACTGCCTACCATTATTGAGCACTTGAGCCATCGATTCATCAAATGAAGAAACCAAAGTTTGCCCTCTTTGAACTTGAGTTAGCAGAGTCTTACTTTCTTCGAAATTAGGATCAAACACTTGAGAAGATTGAGACAACAGGGTAGCATCAAAGTTACAGAATGCATTAATAAATTGAGAAAGCGAAACAATGGTTTGTTTGAACTCTTTCTTCTCTTTGCTATCTTGCACCGATGTAATTAGCATTTGTTGGAATATTTCTTTGAATAGGTGGTTCTTCCCGACTCTATCCATTGTTCCCAACTCAATTTTGGTTACCTCAAAATCCTCAATCACCACATCTTGCTTCTCTTCCTTTGGTCTGTAAGTAGGGACTTCAGCTATCCACTTCCCAGTTTTATCATCAGCAAACATGCGTGCTTTTCTTTTCACTTTCTTGGATTTAGGGGCTTTTTGAGCATATTCACTAACAATATCTTGTACTGGAATTGACACAGGAATTAGACTCTGCTTCTTATTAACTGAAGAAGTTAACCATTTGGGCGTGTTACTAGTTGTTGCTGGTTGAGGACCAACTTTAACAGGAGTATCCATTAAATCCAGCGTTACATCTTCGAGATCAAAAAGATCTTTCCCAATTTGGTCATCATCCCCAATTTGGTAATTCAAGTCTCCAAACTTATCATCTTCCAGATTAACTATCTCTGTCTGCTCCTAAGTCATCTTCACCTTCTTTTGTGATTAGGAGCATGACCTAGTGATGCATTGAGGAGAGACCACAAAGGAAAGCTCTGCAACATACTTCTTTTTAGATTCTTTCTTTTGCTACTTATCAGAGGAACCTGCATTACCAGATGGTTTAGGCATATTAGAAAAAAAGGGGGAAGAAAATAAAATTGAAGATTTATTTCCAATCATTTTAGGACTAGATTGTTCTTTTTTCTCTTGTAGCCATTTCTTAGTTAATTTGAGAACATGTTGTGTTCTGCTTTTAATGTCATCTTCCTCTTATTTCGACCAATCAACATCTACCTCTTCATTATCCAGAAGTCTTTTGAAATTAGGCTCAATCAAATTAGAACCATCTTCTGTTACCCCCTCTAAATCTATGTCTGTTACAATAGAATTTTCACACACCAAACTAGACACATTCCCAAAGAAATGAAATGTTGACTTCATTCTTGCAAGAAGAGACTGTGAGTTACAAAAAAAACTCCTGTAAAATTCACTAGCTTTAAAATTTAAACACTAGAAGAGTAACAACCTGACTTACCTTGATCTCTAAGGAAAATTATACAACTAGAGCTCTAAAAAACCCTTACCTCCGCTCTTTGCGCATACAGACAACAACCGCAATTCAAAAATAATGAGTACCAAGAAGGGCTTTAAAAGAAACACCTCGAATGAGTAATTAATTACCCATAATTAAGACAATAATATCTCAAAGAGAGAAGTGACCATTCCCACACGCGATCATTTACTGCCACTTTGTGCAAACTTTTGTATCGCACAGATTCCTCGTTAATTTGATAGCTCAGACATGAATTAACCGCCACCAAAAGATCTCTTCATTAAAAGCCTTTCCCAAGTGGGGTCTACATTTGAAAATACGGCGATTGTCCTTTGTTTATAACACATGTCACTTTTTAAAGATCCTTGAACACCCTTGAACACTCTTGAACCAAGTTCAAGGATGTTCATATGTGCTCACCATTGTTCAAGCCTGTTCCTTAATATCCTGCCAACATTCTGGTACATAGAGTCACATGCGTAACCAATAAAATTCCACCTTTGATCGACCAAAAGTTCTGTAGCCTGTGATCATGAAACACCTCCTTTAGAAAAAATGCTATTCACCTGCTACCACTTTATAAAAATATGAACGAGCTTGAACACCCTTGAACACTCTTGAACCGAGTTCAAGGCTGTTCATAGTTGTTCAACCCTGTTCAAAAGACACGTTAGCAAAAAAAATTTATCTTTTTAACAAGTAACAGTGGAACATAGGGGAGGTTCTTTCGCTAGGATTTTAAACATGAGGGCTTAGGCAGCTTGAGATCCACAAAAATAACAAGGCGACTCTGAAAAAGTAACATTAAGAACAAAGATCAAGATTTGGACTAACAGGTAACAATGTTTGATTAAAAAATGTAATCTACCCTGTGAAAGGTCTACCCTGTTAAGAGCTTAAGATCATTACAATCTACCCTGTGAAAGGATTTAAAACTTACAATGAAGCAAGCACTCTATTAGGAGATTTAAGAAAGGTCTGCTAGAACCACTTTGTTAAGAGATTTTCACCTGATACAATGATTAGAATGTCTCAAGTATTGATCCTTCGTTATGCACTCTAATGCTAATGATGGATCTCCTCTTTTTAGTACCTTCTATGATCTCATAATCTGATATAACATTACTCTATTGTTCACTATGTTCTTGCTCTGCTTGATCTGTGCTTCTTAACAAAATAACCCTCTATGCATTTCACTTCTGAAAATGCAGTCCTCACACACCACACACACTTACAAAATAGGGTTTCAAAGCAATCTAATATACCTGTTCAGATCTGATAGCAAGATCTAGATCAACAATCAAGATCTGATATCCATGCCTTGATGGTAAAACAATTAATGCTTACAATGATTCATGCATAGGATAAAACAATTAAATGCATAACTAACTCTGAATAAGAATATTAAATGCATACATTAGTCGGCCCAAAAAAGCTTATACAAGTCGGCCAGATCACTTATCCTTGAAGTTTGTATCATTCCTGACAAGTATACAAAAACTATCCTACTCGACACTTGACTGTCTGTCACTCGGCACTTAACATCCCTATATCCTTCATAGCTCAACAATGTAACTCGGCTTGGCAATGTATCTAGGCATGCTAAAAACTGGTCAGCAATGTTGCTCGGCCTTGCATAGTTTTAGCTCGGCCACAGTGATAACCAACTAAAACTGCCTAATGAAATGACTAAGTTTTGGGCACTAATCATCAACAGAGATTAGAGATTAACATCACTATGTTGTCAAAGAGAAAACCTTTTGATACTCTTGAGTATCTCAATACAATAAGGACTGTTAAATCCCACTTGGTTAAGATATTTTCTAAATCAATTGTTAAAATTATACAGTAAATTATCTTTTCAAAATACAACTTTGCTTTGCAAATATTCAGATCTATTGTTAGTTCAATAATACCTCTCTGATAAATATACACTTTAGTAACTTTTATTTCTTTCTTTATTCTTCTCGGTGAATGCTTTGTCCTCTATTGCTCGGTGTCTACAGAATTCCTTGGCTCTGTTCTTCAACCTGTATGATCAGATCTGCATGAAGAATTCTATCTTCACATAAAATATATTCACCATTCATCTCTTTGATAATGAATTCCTTGTCTCTTTATATAGACATGATTAGCTGTGTCATCTCCTTGTTTTTGTCATCGATCTCTCCTTGATCCGTAAAACTCACCATGCTTTTCTTTATCCCGTAAAGATATGCTTTAATTTTTTTTTGTAAATCTATCCTTGAATATTGTGAATAAAATGTGGTTTTAATCTCCTTCCTTGCTTTAGTTTAACTGATTTTTAATAATAAAATAGTCAATGAGTTAATCCCTAAATTATAGCTCTATTAGCTAAGCGATTTTGTCATTCTTTAAATCCAGTTATGCTCAGTCATTAACTCCAGTTATGCTCAGTCATTAACTCCAGTTATGCTCGGTCATCAACTCCAGTTATATTTGGTAACACTTTCTTGGTTACTATTGTGCTGACTATACATTATGAATTGCTCAGTGTTCACTATCACTCGGTGTATACTAACCTTTTATGTTTTACTGTCCACATAAATTTTTTCTCTTTAGATCTTAAAGGTTATGACAATATATGTGTGAATAATCAAACCATATCAAGTTGACATCAATAAAAATACAATACATTAACTGATTTAATGTCTTGCATTCACTTTTGAAGCTCAGTGATCATCAATTTAACATCTTCAAATATTCAATCATTTCTAGTTCATCAATCTCGTCCTTTGGCATTGATGGAAACACATATGAAATATGCAGTATAAAACATGCCATAAGATACCAACCTTATTGTTCTATAACTAATTCAAATATCCGAATCTCGATAAGCTCTTCTAGCTTAGATTTAATATGTTTAATCACTACAAAAAAATGTTAACCATACAAATCTCCCTATAGATTTGATTATCTTGTGTGCTCTCATTTTCTTCATTCCCTTCAATGGATAGGTGTAGCAGTTATGTCTCTCCATTTTTTTTAGAATCTCTTCTCCCTTTTGCTGGATAGATATGCAGTGTTAAATTTCTCCCATTCTCTCCCTTTGATGGATGGTTATTTCATTGATAGTAACCTTTAGATATTCTCTCCCTTTGGGTTGTAGAATATCTTCTGTCTGATGGATATTTCATTGAATCTTTCTCTCCCTTGACAACAATTCTAAAAAACAATATACAACTCTGTAGTAGCCAACAATATCTCTGGTGTGTGGTTCAGATAAGTACCTTCAGTGTACTTATATGTCATTGCAGTCCATATCTCAGCTTGCATAAACATGATTATTCTTCTAAGAATGTGTAGGCTGATACAACCTCCTAGTCATCTTAGTGACCAATAGACAAGGGATGAACCCCTAGTTTATTCCTCAGGTATTCAAATGTATCTTTTGGCAATGGTTTTGTGAATATTTCTTCTAGTTGTTCTTTGGATTGTACATATTCTAGCATTTTTTGTTTCTCTTGTACTTATTCCATCAAGTAATGATACTTATTAGATATGTGCTTTGTCTTAGCATGCATCACAGGGTTGTTTGAAATGTTTATAGCACTTGTATTATCATAATAGATAATTATTGGGTCAAGAATTTCCTCATTCATACCCTTCAAAAATTGCTTGATCCATGCAATGTTAGAGCAATTTGCAGCAACAACTACATTCTGCTTCTACAGTTGATTGAGATATGCATCCTTGCTTTTTAGTTATCCATGTAACATGTCTGTCACCCATAAAGAATGATCCTCCTATAGTACTCTTTCTATCATCTATGTTTTCATCCCAATCAACATCAATATAAACTTGTAGTTCAAATTTTCCTTCTTTATTGCACCACAAACCATAGTCTTCACTATTCTTCAGATATCTCAAAATTATTTTAACAGCAGTTTTGTGTGATTCCTTAGGGTTAGCAGAGAATCTTGAAATTATACCAACTACATGTGCTATATCAATTATAGTGTGTACAACATACATTAGTTTACCAATCCCAGATCTGTATAAGGTCTGATTTACCTCGGTTGTCTTGTCTTCCTTTGTCAATTTGCATCCAAATTCCATTGGTGTTACAACTGGTTTGGAGTCCTCCATATTGAATATCTTTAGAACTTCTTTGATGTATTTTGATTGTGTGATTAGATGCCTTCAGCCTATTGTAGAATCTGTAGATCAAGAAAAAATTTGATCTCTCCAAACATTGACATTTCAAATTCTTTTCTCAATTCATCAGCAAATGACCTGCATAGCATATCATTACCTCCAAATATGATATCATCAACAAATATCTCAGCAATCAAAATCTTATCATTAGTATCTCCTTTCAAATAGAAATGACTATTGTCACTTTTTCTAACAAATCCAATACTAATGAGATAAGAGTAAAGTCTTTCATACCATGCTCTCGGTGCTTGTTTCAATCCATACAATGCTTTGTGTAGTTTACAAACCATGTTCCTCTTGTTAGGATCAACAAACACTTTAGGTTGTTCAATGTATACCTCCTCTTCTAGTATTCCATTCATAAATTCATATTTAACATCCATTTGGTATACTTTGAATCCTTTAAAAGAAGCGTAATCAAGTAGAATTCTTACTCCTTCTAGTCTAGCAATGGGTGCAAAGGTTTCTCTATATTTAATACCTTCTTCTTGTGCTTACCCTTTGCATACCAACGTTGCTTTGTTCCTTGTGGCTTCTTCATTCTTATTAAGTTTGTTTCTAAAAATCTATTTGGTGCCAATGACATTTTTTTCACTCGGTCTAGGTACTAATGTCCATGTTTTATTATTCTCAATTTGTTCAATCTCTTCATTCATTGGACTAACCCATTCATGATTTTCAAGTGCGTCATTAACAGATTTAGGCTCAAAATCACAAAGCAAACATCTATTGTTAAGTGACTTACTTCTTGTTTTCATTCCTTCTCTTTTTTCTCCAATGATCTGGTCCTCTGGATGGTGTCTTCTGACATATTTAGCAAGTATAGGTTCACATCTATGTTCTTCATTTTGATCTTCATCAGTTGGTTCATCATTGTGAGAATTTTCTAGATTCTCTGTGTATGCATCATGTTTCTCGGTTGCATTATTTAGTTGCTTGGGAAAGGTATTAATTTCTTGAATGTAGACAAATTTGTTGTAATATTCAGGTTCCTTTCTTCTTTCCTCATCATTTTTCTCAGCGAATTCATCTACTTTAACATTTTCACTCTCAATGATTTTGTGACAAGATTTGTTCAGACATTTATAAGCTTTTCTTTTAGTAGAATATCCTAGAAACATTCCTTCATCACTTTTAGATTCAAGTTTCCCATTTCTATCATCTTTCAGTATATAACATTGAATTCTAAAAATTTTAAAGTAACACACATTTGGTGTGTATCCATACCATATCTCATAAGGTGTCTATTTGTATCTTTCTTCAATTGAACTCAGTTCAGTGTATAGATAATAGTACTTACAGCTTCTCTCCAGAATGTTTGTGTGATGACTTTTTCAATCAACAATATTGTGGCACAATCAATAACTGATCTATTCCTCCTTTCAACAATCCCATTTTTCTATGGTGTTCTTGGTGCAGAAACTTGTCTTGTAATCCCATGCTCAAAAGTTAGTGAATTCATCAAAAATAAATTCTCCTCCTGTATCTGATCTTAAATATTTCAGTTCTTTTCCACTTTTCTTTTCAACTTTAGCTTTATACCATTTGAACATCTTAAATGCTTCAGATTTCTCTTTTAAGAACATGATAGTCATCATCTTATAGTAGTCATAAACAAATAGAATAAGTATCTATCACCATAATAGTTCTTTTCTCTCAATGGTCCACATAAGTCAGTATGGACTAACTCCAAAATAGCATTAGATGTGTAGGTTTTTCTCTTGAAACTAGACTTTGTCATTTTTTCCTATTTGACAATTCTTGCACATAACGTGGTCGGGTTTTGAAATACTCGGTAATCCTCTCACTTTTCTTTCTTACTTATTTTAACCATGTTGTTAAAACTTACATGACATAACCTTTTATTCCACAACCAAATGTCTTCATTTATAGCCAATAAACAAGTGGTCTCAATATTATCAAGATAGAATAGATTACCTTTTGTGTGTTCACCAGTGCTAATCAGCTTTCCTGTTCCATTATAGATCATTTCCTTTTGTTCTCAAATGCAACTTGGTGTCCTATTTTGTTCAGCTATGAAACACTCAACAAATTATAGTTAAGTCCATTCACCCAATATGCATTTTCACATCTGATCATTGTATTCAACATGATGGTATCTTTTCCTTCAACTGGACAAGGTGAGTCATTACCCATCCTAACTGATCCACCATTATAATATTCAAAAGTTTCAAACTTTTATTTCTCTCTAGTCATGTGATGAGTACAACCACTATTAATAATTCGGACATCATTTTTGATACCTTTAGATATGAGTTCAATGTTTCAACATACCTTTCTTCTTCATCTGAATTATCCTTCATATAAACAAATACTACCTCAATATATTCAATAGAATCAGTATCAAAATTTTCAGCTTTGTTCTCAACCAAGTAACAAGCCTTCTTACCTTTGTCCTTGTAATCTTGGTTATCTCTTTTGTCAAAGTGTTGGTTGCTTCTGTAGTCTTGGTCATCACTTTTTTCATACTTCTTTTCATAAGATCTATCATGGTCTCTTTCATCCTTTCTCTTGTTAGGGCATCTTGCAACAAAATATCCAATTTATTTGAAATTAAAATAGACCAATGCTAATTTACCTTTATATCTTCCTTTACCTCTATGTAATCTCCTAGTCATTAGTGCTTCAAGTTCATCAAGTTCTTTCTCATCACTATCAGTGTCACTATCATTTCTTATAGTGTGTTTGTTACTAGATTTTCTTATTTTTAGAGAAGGCCTGAATGCAGACTCAATATTAGGTAAGACATTGTTGTCATAGTTGTTCATCTCAAATGAAACAAGTCTACCAATCAAACTATCAAGAGTAAAATTGTTACTAGCTACTGCTCTCATTTCATGAATTACATATACTCTAATAGCATAAACATGCAATAAGGTTCTTAGAATTTTACTTACAACTATTTCTTCATCAAGTACTCCTCCTACTCTAGAGATACCATTAAAAACTTCTTTGATTTTGTCACTGTACTGAGTGATGGTCTCTCCTTCTTTCATTCTCAGGTCATCAAAATTTCCTCTTAGGATTTTAGATCTTATCACATTGGCATCTCCTCCATGTACTAGCTTGAGTTTGTCCCACATTTTCTTTGCAGAGGTGAATGATTTCACATCTTTAAATTAAGCATCAGTTAGTGAAGAATCAAGTTCTATCATCATAGAATTATGTTCATATTTCTCTCTTAATTGATCAACAATCAGAGGTATAGTACGTGTGACATATTCATCCAAGTGTTGTATAACATCATTTCCAATACCAGATATATGAAGTCTTATCCTTCTTTTCTCATGATATAAATTTTTCCTTATTCAACTTAGGCACATCCCTTTTACTAATCTTGTGATCTTTATCTTAAGTCCCTTTAAACTTTTCTTCCAAGCACCAAAGCTCTGATACCAATTGTTAGAATAATTGAGAGTGGGGAGGAGGTGAATCAGTGGCCTTAATAATTATTCCAAAAGATCCAACTAAAAACTTATATCTCAAATATAATACCTTCAGTTATCTTGCAATCCCAATTTCATCAAGATGTATGCCATAAATAATCTTAACAAATATAAACTGGTCGGTAAGATATACTATTTATCTTTTCTAGACTTTACCGAGTAGAAGCAAATAAACTTAGTGTTAACCGACCAATCTAGTTTCGATAATGTGTAAAACAAAATGTAAATGCAATGAAACATATACATATTTGACACATACATTTTAACGTGGAAACCGAATATGGGAAAAACCACTTGGGACTGGTAACCCAAAATATTTTCACTCTTTTGAAGTGAGCTCAGTGAAGAGCCAACCATGTTAAAGGTTACAACATTAGAGAACCTATGGAGGACATAGATTGAGTAGATCTTTAATGATGGTTTATGTTGTTAAGAGAAATGCTATTCATGAATTAGGTAGTCTTTGTAAAGTAATTTTTTTATGTTGGTTGTTTTAAAAAAAAAATTTACTTGCAACTTTAGTGGTTAGAAGCTTTTTCCTTCTGGGTTCCCTAGCAGGGTGTTATAGGTTGCCTTAAGAATTCCTCCTACAAAGACATATGAAGACTGGACTATTCTTCGAGCCCAGGAAAACTTTGACCAAAATAGGAAAGACTATAACAGTATCATTGCCATAAATTGGTTGTTGAAACCTAAGAAAGGAGGTTCACATCTTCCCAGACCACTAAAAAATGACTATTTGATCCCAGATGTGTGAGATATGGTTATAATATTGAACAAAATAAGGGGAAACTCACAAGATAACTTATGGGAAGACTGGATGTATAATTTTATCTAGGCTATTATAGATGATGAGAAATACATGGATTGGGTTGAGGTCATAGAAGGGAAACTCCATGAGAATTTATATCAACCAATAGAGACAACTACATTTTACATGTCTTCTTACCTCTTCTATGTATTAGAAATTTTCAGAGATTGGGAGGGTTTACCTCATGAATCATAAAGGGAAGACATGAAGATATTCGAGTATCATTGCCTGCTCTAGAGAAGAAGAAATACAGAGAATTTTTGGAGGGTGCAGGATGTGTTCCTTGCAAGGCTATTTTTTTAGCTAAGAGGGAAGATCAATTACAGAATGTCTAAAGAAGCCATGGAGATGATTAAAATTTATTGGGGCGTTTATATCTAGTTTTTGACTTCCAGTTATACCAGAGTTGGAGGTTTTAGTTGAGAACCCCTTAAAATGCCAAGGTATTGCCTTGATCAATTTGTGTTTGTTAGAAGTCTGCAGGAAATTACTTCACCTTGAAAAGAAGTATAAATTGAAAATATGTGTAAGGTGCTTGTTTCCCATTTAATTAGGACATTACCATTTAAGGATAACACAAGACATATCTATCTTGGAGGCAGAGTTGAGAAGGATGAACCTGAGAACATATCAGGGCTGAAATCATTTTGATAGCAACCAATTTGTGGCAAACCATTTCAAGATAGATGCTACATTTCTTCATCAGCCAAAGCTTGAAGACTACTAGGAAGATTGTGAGAATGATATATATATATA
>MU223258.1:2546514-2575866 GCA_018584345.1 Thuja plicata | reverse complement strand
GACTCGGCCGAGTCGGACTCGGCCGAGTGGGACTCGGCCGAGTCGGACTCGGCCGAGTCCTACTAGCCCTCCCATTGGCTCGCGCACGAGCCGACTTGGCCACGTAGGCGCCATTCGGTGCCACGTAAACTCAGCCGAGTTAGACTGGGCCGAGTTTGACTCGGCCGAGTATGACGCGAATGAGCGCCCAAAATTGTCCTCAGGGGTGACAGATTATTGTGCTTTTACCCGGATGAATTCACGCTGGAGATATAACCTTATGGGATTGTGGAACTGGGGTCTACTGGTGTTTCTCTAGTGGTGGGCCTTCCTCATGTTTTGGACTCCTAACCATGCCTTCAATTGGTTCCTTTTGGTGAATCTTTTCTCACATCTTCGTCCCCTTTTGTTCATCCCAAGACCCCTATTCATATTCCCCATCATTTATCCTCCCCCTCTTTCTCTAGGGTATTTGTTATGGTTGCCAATTCACTCCCCTCCCCTTCTACCCACTCTACTCCCTCCTCTCTCCCTCTTCTTTTAATGGATAATGAATCCCCTCGTCTGGCTTCTGATCTAAAGGTTTGTAAATTGCTATATGTGGGGAGCACAAATAAAAATGGTCATAGATCGACTAAATATATTCATGAGGCTAGTATACAAAGGGATATCGAAAATTGTAGCTAGAGTACCTTGGAGATTACTGAGATGTTGTTCGGATTCTGCATTCAAATGTTGGCATTAATGTTTTGTCATTGATGTCAACATTTGAATTTGGCACTGGGCGGGAAACCTTCTGGCTCAGGACAGAGTGATCAGGGCACATGCCAAGGTCAGGGCAAGGAACAGGGTATTGAGGACTCGACAGATAAAGGGGTCCCATGGATACTGTAGCCGGATCCAGTTGAAACAAAAGGCTCTACCCCATAAATGAGAGATACGGGTGCTACAAGGGCCCCACTGGGGTGGTGGACAAACCTTTTTGGGGTCAAACCTTCTGGTAAGTCTCCCTTCCAAATTATTAAGAACATCTAAAACAAAGAAATGGGGATCTATGCTTTAGAACTGCCTTCTAAGCTTATTGATCATAATATTTTGAGTATGGCTGCTACTCTGGTGGGCAAGTTCATAGGATCCAGACCCAACATTGATATAGTCAGAACCTTTACTAAAAAAAAATGGGATCTAAAAGGTCAGGTTGTGGTTTCAGCTATGGCAAAAGGATTCATGTCTTTTGACTTCTCCTGTCAAGAAGATCTGTCCAAAATCCTCTATGCTGGGAATTGGTCAGTGGGTAGATCCACCCTAATTCTACAAAAATGGACCTCTAACCTGGATCTCAACAATGATTTCCTGACCCGAGCACCAGTCTGGGAATGACTTCCTGAACTGCCATTAGAGTATTGGCATGAGCATGTGTTTGAGGGTATTGCCAGATCCTTCTGGGAGCTGTTATTTATTGATCTAGTAACGGCAACAAAGAAGTGACTCACATATGCAAGGATTTGCATTGGCATTGATGTAGGTCAAGATATGCCAAAAACTATTGTTTTCCAATCAAGATTGGGAAAATGTGTGCAACTGATTGATTACGAGAGCATCCCTTTTGCCTGCTTCCACTATATGAAAGCTGGATACAAATCCAATCGATGCCCACTTGTCATCACAAAGGAAAAAGCCCGAAAGGAGAAAATCAAACTTGGCAAAAGGTCGGATCAACAACCTTCAAACAAGGACCTCTTACACACCAAAAAGGTCTGGAAAGAGAAACTCCCAAGAGATGTATTGCCAAAAAAGAAAAACCGTCAAGGGGAACTGACTTTTGATAGCCTGGTTGGGCAGTCAAAGAAACTGGTTTCTGAAGGGTCCATACCAATGGAGGGGGAACCACTTGCCCATCTAGGTAATGGTAGGGAGTGTGAAGGAGTATTAGTTAGCCCAACACATCCAAGGGATGAAAAGGGGATGGGTGACAAGGGAGGTAGGGAGAACATAGAAGAGGGTGAGATTATTGCTAAGGCCAGCTTTGACCTCTCTCTTGTCCTAGATTCATAGGAAGAAGGGCAGCACAAGAAGGGATAGGGCCCATCCCTTTCCCAAGAATCAAATGTCTGTAGAAGAGATTACTTTTCACCAGGGAAGATGAGTCATTTTTTGGAAATGGTGTCTTCCTCTACTCTAGGACAAATCTCAAGAATGGAAGCCATTTTTGATAGCTACAAAGATGCCTCCAATGATAATGTGAGAGCATGGATAACAGTGAAAAAGAAAAATAGCAGGGATCCATCTCTGGCCTCTCCTGCAGCAACAAGAAGTAGGGCTAAAGAAGACACAGGAAGCAAGTCTAACACACTTGGAAGGAAGAGTATAAATCAAATCAGAAAGGAAGAAGCAAAAAGAAATATCGCGGATGGTTACCAGCGGACCATCCAGGAGTCTCTTAAGAAATCATGAAGGTCATATCTTGGAACATCCGTGGGCTAAATGGAGTCCACAAACAAGAAATAATTAGAAATATGATAAGAGACCATAGACCAAACATTTTTTTAATTGAAGAGAAAAAAATGAAAAAGGATAAAGTAGCAGGCATCTCCTTTGGAGAAGGTCTGAAGACTATTGTAATCGACTTAGATGGAGCATCTAGAGGCCTTCTAGTGCTTTGGAAGGAATACCTCAATGCTCAAATTAGTTGGAATGAGGGAAACAACTTACTTATGCTTTTCAATAACTCTATAGATCATGAGGGATGGACTATAATGAACATTTATGTGCCAAACACAAAGAATTGTAGGCTTGCCTTCTGGGACTAGATACAAACTCTTTTTGCAAAATTTAAGGAACCAAAAGCCATCATCATGGGGGATTTCAATACTCCTCTTCTGGAATCTAAGAAATTTGGTGGTCTGCCACCTAACCTGGAGAGCAGGCAGCAACTTGCTAGTTTGATCAATGATCTAGCTCTCGTTGATGTGGATTTATGTGGGGGAAACTTCAATTGGTAAAATAGAAGAACGGGATTAGAGTGCATTCAGGTTTAGCTTGACAGAGCCCTCATTTCTCTAGATTGGATGCAACAGTATCATTGTCACCTTTCTTCCTTGGCAAGATTCAGTTCGGACCACTCTCTGATTTCTCTCAATATGGCTAATCACAATAGGAAAAAGGCTTTCCCCTTCATATTTGAGAGGATGTGGACAACCCACCCTAACCTCCTCAGTAAGATTAAGGAGTGGTGGTGTATTGATGTGGATGGGACGATGATGTACAGGGTGGCTAAGAAGCTTAAGAACATTAAAATGGAGATTAGAAAATGGAACAAGAGACTTTGGAAATATCTTTCAGACAAAAGATAGGATTAAGTCAGAGCTTGCAGAGATTCAAGAAGAGATCCAAAACCATGGTTATGATGATGATAGAATCAGTGCTGGAAAATCCAATTTGGCTGATCTTCACAACATTGTAAGTAAAGAGGAGATATTATGGAGGCAAAGGTCAAGATCAGTGTGGTTGAAAGAGGGGGACAAAAACTCTCAATTTTTTCACCTATCCACTATGAAACATAGGACGGCTCATAGAATCAGGGCCATTAAAAAAGGGGATTCTACTTTGGAGGAAGACAAGGAGATTGCAAATGAGGCCATCCGGTACTTCACTCAAATCCTTTCTAAAGAGAAAAACCTTAGCGAGGATGACCAGGAGGTTATTCTTCAATCTCTTCCTAAGGTGGTCTCGGAAAGCTAGAATAACATCATGTTGGCGATTCTGGATCAGGCTGAAATTCATAAAGCTGTTCTTTCTTTACCCGGGGAAAAAGCCTCGGGTTTGGATAGTTTCCCTTCTTTCTTCTTCCAGCTGTACTAGGAGGTTATCAAAGATGACATTGTTAAAGTGGTCCAAGAATTTTTTGGAGCCAAAAGCCTTCTTAAAGAGATCAATGCCACTTTTCTTGTCCTCATCCAAAAAACTCTAGGTGTAGATTCTTTTGTTTGTTTCACGCCCATTAATCTATGTAACTCTTTTTACAAGATTATCTCTAAATTCCTAACCCTCAAACTACTTAAAATCCTCCTATTTCTTATTTCCCCCCAAAAATCGGGCTTTGTCCCTAGAAGACAAATTTTGGACTCAATCATGGCAATGCACGAGGTGATTCATTCGTTGGAAGAGGGCAATCGGGAAGGATTCCTGCTTAAATTGGAGCTCTCCAAGGCTTATGATAGGGTCAACTGGTCCTTCCTGAGTAACATCATGGGGGCCTTTGGTTTCAATGAAAAGGTCTTAAATATTATTTCTCAGTTGGTTTCCACCCCTTCTTTTGTGATTTTGGTTGACGACTCTCCCTCAGACTTCTTCAAATCCTCTAGGGGCATCTGGCAAGTGGACCCCCTCCCTCCAATGCTCTTCATCATTTTGGCAGAATGCTTGGGAAGGCTTATTCATGATCATAGGGGAAGGGGGCTAATCTATGGGCTTTAACCCTCTTCAGGCCCCTTCACCTTTACTCACCAACAATTTGTAGACGATACCATTCTGGGTGGTGAGTCTTCAGTGAAGGAAGCTAGAAATGTCAAGCATATTCTTAATTCTTATTCCAATGCTACGGGTTAGCTTATCAACTAGAACAAGAGCTTGGTGTTCTTCATTAACACTCCCTTGGATAGACAAAGGAGAATGGCTGGCATTCTGGGCTGTGGAATTGGCTCCTTTCCAGCTTCTTATTTAGGCCTTCCGCTTGGAACCAAACCCCCTGAGGCCTTCTAGGGAGGCCTTATTTATAGATTCAACAAGAAATTGGCAGGCTGGAAGGGCATCACCCTGATTCAGGCTGGGAAAGTTACTCTGATTCAATCTACTCTTCAAAACCTTCCTACTTATGCACCGAGTCTCTTCACAATCCCTGCTAAGGTGGTGGACTCACTGGAAGCCATCCAGAGAAAGTTCTTATGGGCCGACAAAGATGGAAACAAAAAATACCCACTTGTGGCTTGGGATACTATACGCAAGCCAAAAAAACATGGAGGCCTGGGTATCAAGATGTTGAAGCAGTTCAACAAAGCTTTGCAAGATAAACAGATTTGGAGAATATTCAACTCTATAGGGGAATAGAGGGACATTATGAAGGATAAATATGCAGCTAACTTAACCTTCAAACAATTCATTAGCAGAGATTTGGACCTGAAGGGATCTCACATATGGAATGGAATTCTAAGGAATAAAGGTATAGTGACTGCAAAAGCAAGATGGAATGTTGGTAATGGTAAGGATGTTAACTTCTGGCATGATGATTGGCTCATACAGGGTCCTTTATGGAATTTGGAACCATACAACAGATGGGTTGAACATTGCATTGAAATATTTGGAAGTAGAGTCAAAGACTACATAACTAACAATGGGTGGGTCAATCTTACTGAGGTGTCCCTGGACCTCAAACCTCTTATGGTCTATTTGGGCCACACTCCCCTCTCTCTCAATGAAGATGTTTTGGTTTGGAGGGAATCCACTAATGGAAACTATACAGTGGCTTCGGGATATGATACTATGCATCATGTTGATTCTATCCCGATTCAGGCCAAAGCCTGGTTTCCTGGTATCATCCCTAAGATTAACATATTTTTATGGACTTTGCTCCAAAACAATATTTTGACAGTGGATAACCTTATAAAATGGGGGAATTTCATTCCTAATAGATGCATCCTCTATAAGATTCAAAGTGAAAATGTGGACCGCTTATTTATCCACTGTGATTTCACTAGGAACATATGGCATCATTTCCTATCTTTTTTTGAGACATCCTGGCATTTCCCTAATACTACTCTTGAGCTCTTTGACTAATACTCCTGGCATCATCATCTTTGGTCTTGGGTTATGCCACACATCTATTGGGGGTTGTGGAAGGAGCGAAACAATAGGATCTTTAGGGAAAAGGTTACCCCGTCTAAGTTTGTAGCCCAAAAAATAGCAAATGCCCTTTTGGAAAACTACACCAATTGCAAAGGTATCACTTATTTTCACATTAATGGGCCCAATAACACCAATAAAAGGCTGGGTTGCAGATGGAATTTACCACCAGAAGGGTGGTTCAAAGCTAATTTCAATGGGGCAGCAAAGGGTAACCCTGGGTTGGCAAGGGTGGGAGGAATCATAAGGAACTCACATGGAAAAGACATTGCTACTATTTTAGCCTCCCTGGGATCACAAACCAACCACTATGCAAAGGAAAGTGTGGTACATCACACTCTAAAACTCACCCAGGAAATGGGAATCAAGAACTTATGGGTAGAAGGGGATTCAAAGAATATCATAGATTGCCTAAATGAAAAGATTGGGCCTTCATGGACCATTGAGAATATAATAAGGGAATGCAGACTAATCCTAAATTCTTTTGATCGGGTCCATGTGGCACATGACTATCGAGAAGCCAACTAGGTGGTAGGCAGGCTGGAAAATATGGGAGTCAATAATGAAGAAGTGAAGAAATGGTATGATGGGAATAATTTGCCACCATAAATTGTTAACATCATTGAAAGTGATCGGGTTCTGAGTAGACTCGGAGTGATTAAAAGCTAATTATGAAGAGTTATGACAGACAGAGAAAGAATTCCCATATGATGTGCAAGTACACGAGACACGATGGGATAATTAGTTTATGGCCCCGTCGGCACACTTGGAGGCATATAAATAATTATAGCATTTACGAGGAAAAAAGAAGTCTCTTGAAACTCCAAATCAATATCATTATGAAATAGAGGGCTCTAAGTGACAAGTTCACCATAAACAAAGGAAACAGGGAATTTGCAGAAATGGTGGGAGAAAGGCACAGGAGAGAGCCGGAGAGAGAAACAGAAAAATGGTGTTGAAGATCAAAGGTCTAGGAGATCTTGAAAAAGGGTGAAGTGACCACTTACATTGAATGCCTTCATGGGTGGAAGCCCTCTATTACAAAGATGATGGTCAATAGTTGGAAAGAAGGGAAGGTGAAAATTGATGGGGTTACTTTCATGGTGACTGAGGAAATCATTTCGATGGTGACTAGCATTCCCATCATAGGGAAGAAATTTTATAGGGACAGGAAGATTTCCAGCAAAGCTTTGACAGATTTTGTTAAAAATGAAGCTGAAAAGCGTGCTTTGGTAAAGAAGGGCACCTTTTACCACCCGAGCTCAATCAAACCTCTGTGGCATTTTATGTTGAGGGCAATTATCAAATTCATCTCACTGGATATGAGATTTGACCACATCAGCACTCACCATTTCGTGCTTCTCAACCACTTTAGGTATGCGGCAAAGGTTTCCATCCCTTTCTTCATTTATTCGTCCATCAATGAAAACATAAATGACTATAACAAGAAACACATTAGCAACCCGACTTTCCATGAGCGTTTATTACTATTAATTTATGAGTACTTCAAAGCTCACACTTTGGGAAAGGAAATCAAAGGAATTGAGGAAGGTAATTCTAAGGAGGTTTCAGGGGAGGATTACGTCCCCTCTGACACAGAGGACAACAGAGAAATACACTTAGAGACTGAGGAGGAAGAACCTCTTCAGACGAAAAAAGGGAAGAAAAGAGTCAAATTGGAGACAATAAAATAGCACATAGAGATATCATCAGATAGGGAGTACAATGAAAATGAAGAAGGCATGGAAACAGGGAATGAGAGTTCGGGAGAAGATAGAAAAATGAAACAAGGTGAGAAGAAGGGGAAGAAGGACAAAAAGAGGAAGATCAAAAACAAAATGCTGACTTAGAATGAGGAGGAAATCTCGGGGAAGAGGGTTACGAGATTTAAAAGAGGGAATCAGATAAAGGTGGAAACCTAGGAGGAGAAGCAGGCTAGCCAGGAAAAACTCAAGAGGAGAGAGCTGAGGAAGAGGAGAGTCAGGGGAAGGAGAATGAAGAGGATGTCAATAGCTAGGGTTTTTCAAAGTATGGAGAAGACCATTACACCTGCAGTATTATAGGCAAAAACAAAAAGGTCATCTAGAGAAACTTTGACACGGTCTCTACAAAAATTGGAATAAAGAGAGAAATGGTTAGGACATTGGTTAAGGAGAACAAGGAGGGAAGAATTCAGATGGAAGAACTTATTGATCCTACTTTGGTGATTTTCAGCAATAATGCGAGGGAAGACCCCCAAATGGATGTGCTAAACAATGCAAAAAATAGTGCCATTGATAGCTATAGATCAATGAAATGGACCTACTATTAAATCTATGAGCTGAAAAAAAGAATGACAAGATGGAGAAAGAAAGCATAATTAACAACAACAAGAATATTGTGGAGGACAGGGAGCTAGAAAACAAAGTGACCAATCTGAAGCATAGGGTCAAAGGTATTGAAGCCTCAATGGTTAAAATTGCTAAGAAAAGTTACAACACACTTAAAGCCTCAAATGATAACATCAAGGTAATCATTGACAAGTTTCAAGAACAAAGAGGAAACAAAGAGGATCGGCCGATGCATAGCAATAGGGAGAAACTTCCAAAAGAAGATAATAAGAAGGGAACAAGAGAGGAAGCCAAGCAAATGGAAAACTAGGAATCTGACAAAGAGCTAGTTGAGCTAAGAGAAGCTACAGGGAGAATGACCGATCTGGAGATATGGGCGGCTGAGATTCTCAGAGACGTTGCCTGAATTGCACCACTGGTTCTTTGGTCCTGGCTTTATTGGGTGGGCGTTCGTGGCTTTCTGTTGTTTGGGAGTGTTTTGTTAGGTCTGCCTATTTTTTGTTGGTTGTTATGTAACACTTATATGCTTTAGTTATCTTTACTATCTTCTGTAGGGTTTCAGGAACCCATCAAAACCTATTTTCCTTAATCAAAATTATATTCCTAATGTTGGATATAGTATTCCTGGTTTATTCAGTGATATGATTTCTATGGTATGACTATTCTATTTAGGATCTGATGTTCTGATCATATAGTTTTATTCTAGGATCTATGTACTTGATATTGTTCAACTTGCAAAGGTTCAAATGTTGTTTTGAAAGAGTTATGATGGATTTATCAAAGACTACTATTTTGGTTGTTAAGTCAATGACACTGTTCTAGTATTTGGATTGGTATGGATTGGTTATACAATATTATTGGTTGCTAACTTGAAGTTTATTTCAACGCATGGATGTGTGTCCTTAGCTTGAGTGATCGTGATTTGGATGTTGGCAAGCTACTTTTGTTTTAGGATAGTGCTTGTTCCTTAGTGTTCCTGATGAATAATGCAGAGAAGTGAATGAATTTTATGACAAATAATTTCTTGTTGATATATTCATATTTCACATTCTTTTTTATGCGTCTTGATTATGTCCTATTCATGTTACTAAATTACATTGGATTGTGTGATCAGATTTGGTGTATTTCATGTGGTGTATTAATGTGCTTACGAGTTCTTTGCTGACTTGGTGATGTAGTATGTTGTGAAGCTTTTTGGTATGATCTATAGATCTCGAGCATGTTTGAGATGTTGATATCGATCATTTCTATTTCTTAGACAACATTTAATGGATCACATTGTGTATAGAGGTGTAATGTATTAATGTTTTGTAATTAGGTCCTTGGAAGACCTAGTTTAGATAAATTGATGTAATGTGTATATATATGTAATAATTCTGCAATTGTGAAGGTATGAGACAAAGCTTTTATCTATAGTGTATGATTCTGAATTGGAGGGAATAGTGGTGGTGAAGCTCAAAGAGAGTAAATTCCTCTAGATTCTAAGGGAGGGAAAATGAACCATTGACAAGATAGATATATACCATGGATACACTACCAATCAGACTGGGAGATCCTTCAATAGCCTCCTCATCGATTTCCTCCAATAGGTGAAGGAGGGAAACCCAGGTGTAGCCACTAATGCTGAGCCCCTCTTCGGTGCACATGAAATAGTCGGGTACAATGCAGTCTCCCCTAACTCTAATGAGTTTGATGTTGAACATGAAGACCCCCCTGAGTAAAACTGGTTAAAACTTCCTAATAGTTTTATATTATTCATATGTATCCATCGTAATATGAACAATCTATAAATTTGAGGCCTTTTTAATCTAGCTAAGGTTGTACGCCCTGCCCCAATGTAATGATTCGCAAACTCTGTAAGCTATACTACTACTTACATTATATGCAATATAAAAAAAGAGTTATGAGTGGAATATTTATGCAGGGGGTCTAGTAGATCTGACAAACACTTGGAAATAACTCTTAGAGATAATTACACACCCTAGTTCAAAGGTGACCCTATGTTACAAGTCCCTTTTCAAAAGATAGTTTACTTCTACAAAGGCCCTTCAACATTGTTGAGGAATCCCAACAAAAGGATCTCATTAGAAGACTTATTAACTCAAATAGGCTTTGGAGACTTCAAGATTTCCTACTAGATACAACTTGTCACATCAAGTTCCTTCATTGACATGATTACTTCCTTTGACTACCCTTATCACTCAAAAGGTTATAACTAACACCAATCATGGAGATGGGGTTTAGAAACTAAAATGGGTTTATTTCTATCATTAAGGACCCAAGATAATATTTCTCAACCATTGGTTCGAACCCATAATATCAATAGGCTATGATTTCTTTGTTAAGACCTCAAATCCTTGTAGCCACATTTGACAAATCTGTTACACTTAACTTTCAGGCTTCCCAAAAAAAAAACCAAATAAATTGTAGTTTCTGACATCCTTTATGGATTTTGAAAATATATTCCAATTTAATATGTGGGTCCCAAGTTTAACCGAGTCAAATTTACTCTGTTACCGCAAGTCTAAATGGGCTAATAGGTCTTATTTACAAAGCAACCCCTCTAATTTTGACTAATCCAACTTAACCACTTCATGGAACATGTCTAACCCAACATAAAACTAGGGTATGCACTTCTTGGAAGTTCCTAAACCCCACAAAATTTACTTTCTTTAACACCTTTTGCATCAATTTTTCTTCACCCGGGCCTATCACATTGAGATACCAGTCCTTAATTCTTGCAATTGTTCACAAAATCCAATTCATCTCGGTCCAATACCTCCAAATAATCATATAGAACCCTAAAAAGTTTCATCACACCAAGAATGAGAATTTTCTAATAGTGGAAAGAAGAGATTTAGGTCATTTTGTGTCCAAACCCTAAGTGGTTAGGGTTTATGAACTGCTTGCACAAAATGGAATGGATCTTCCTTGTTACTAAATGGAAATGAATGAATCCAATGCCAAATGAAAGATAATTAAATCCCCTAAAAATCTATATGCATTTCATGATCCACCCACTTAGTTGTCAGACTATACATTGTGGATAATCACAAAAATGTGTGTATAAACAGGAATCGAAAGCAATTTTATTTACATGCAATGCCAAAATCCATGAAAAAACCCTTATGCCTTGACCAAAAGAGGCTTATATTATCTTATTAAAACTTTTCCAACCAAAATCAAACATCTTTTGAATGTGGTGATCGCTGGAGATGCAAAGTACAACTTTTGATAAGAAAAGTTGGAAAAGTTGCATTAGCAACTTTTTGACGACTTTTAAATTTTTTTTATTTTTTTGACACACTAACTTTGTAGACCCCTAAAACTCAACCACACATGTCTATTAAGGCTTACAAACACCAAAAAAACATATTTCACTCCCTTCACAAAATCTTGGGAGGTTTGACCATCTAGGTCCTAAAAGAGTACATCCTTGATAATGACATAGACGCCTTACAAAATTACAAAACATAATTAAAAAATGGTTCAAGGGACCTTATTAAAACACAAAACATATGAAAAAAAAAAATCCAGAAGCCTACATGGCTCCCATGATCTCCTAGGTTCTCATGCACCATACTCTGGGGGGTAGAAGAACTCAAGTCCTCTAAGGAAGTAAATCTGCAATAAAAGTTCCATTCTTCAGTATGTCTTCTTCACTCATCGAGGTTGCATCCTCCTCTGATAGGAATTTTTTCTTGGATAAAAAAGTGTCTTAGAAACACATAGCATTGGACTTCTATTTCAGGATTGGACACCCTAAATGGCTGCTAATTAGATTATTTAGTCTCATTTAATTATTGACCAGGGACGTAAACTTGGAATGGTATTTGCAAAGTATATTCTTCAGACCTTCTTGATTCTCATGGCTAATCCTATGGAATTGAAATGCATTAAGCTTCAGGAAATCTATACTATCTCAAGTAAATGCGTTTACTCTAAGAAAACAATAATCACAAATAGGAACTACTCTACTCCGCCTATGCTGCAGGAATAGTCTACCAGTTCTATTACCAGTGGCTGTAGGAACGAGAGAGTTCTAATTAATTCTTAATGAACAAGGAAATAACTTCTACTCTAACAAAGTGATTCTCTCACCAAGTGGGCCCCCTTGGATGAGTGAATAGAAATGTCATCAAGATAAGAGAATGAAACTCAAATTATGCATTGTATTCATTCATGGAGAAATGTACTCGGAATGTAAAACAATGTTATAATATCAACTTCTATTCAAGAAAATATATCAACTAACTCAACTAACTTTAATAGTTACAATAGTCTTCTTATTTAAAGATAAACTACAACTACTCCCTAAATGTAGGATCACTCCATTAATGAGGATCACTAATGGATACATAATGCTCATAGCATAAAATATCGATCAACAAGAGTAAGTCTTCAAGTCCTTCCCAGAATATAGCATGTGATGGCTCTAGATCTACCCGCTGTGTTTACTAAGGAACTGTATTGAATTGTTCCTCCCATGAAATTCTTGTGGCACACTCTTCTTCAACCGCTTGCTTGATTCTTTGGGCATGATGGCGCTTTTGTAGCAACGAGTGTCCTTGACTCCTTCAACACCATGATGATGTTCTTAAATGCACCATGACTTGATCCCTACAAAATGGTTAGCATACACAACCTTCAATACACATATATTTTATCATTAATACTAGGAAAGAAGTGTTACTTTCCAATTAATACTCTTGCAAGGCACATGGCTACAAGAAGGAGACTACCCATAAACATAACATAGGAAATAGGAGCATTCGTTAGCATATAACTACTTATATCATGTAATTTCTACCCATCAGTTCTAAGAAAATAGACCATGTTCTTTTATCATCCACTTACCTACTTATGTCTTTACATATATAAAATATACATATAAAATCACAAGTTTAAAGTATCTATTTTGCAAGAAAAATGCCAAAAAAGAAAGTAAGAAACATTTGAAAAGATAGCCTTTTAAGAGGCTCATCGTTCCCCCCAACTGCACTATTGCTAGTCCCCAACAATCACAAAATTATGGATCCTGGCACTATGCCTCAAGTCACTGGTGATATTTTAACCTGGTTCACCAGCAACATAGTTGAAATACCCATGGTTATCCCAAAGTATTTCCCACCTCTGTACTTCCTAAGTCATATCATGATCTTCTGCATTTTCATTTACTACTAGTAAAGGTTGTAGGAGGATAGGAGGTTGAAACCTTAAGGGAATCCAGTAATTCAGTAGTGTTCTACCCAGCATTATAAACCATGGGGCTCAGCGAGTGGCAAGAGTTAAATTTTGTGAAGAATGAGGATTCCTTATTTTTAAGTCATGGGACATCCATACCCACCTCTGTCTACAAGCTACAATCACAGCCTAAATATCCTTTGATGAATGATGTTCCCAATCTGTGTATGCCTTCTCTATGACTGGAGGGACTTTGTGGGATCCACTAGGGTTCATAGTAACTAAGATCCAATCAAGGAAAGTCCACCTATAACTCTGAACTTTAGGCCTCATCATGAGGGGTGTATCTATCTCACTTGCTTCTATATAGAAAAGCCTGATGCTCTCTGCTAATCTCATTCTGAATCCAAGACATCACTTCCCTTAATTGAACATCTCCCACATACAGAAGTGAGTTCCAATCCCTATTGTCTAGTACAAAAAGATTGTGTAAATACAATTCACATAATAAGATTTTGATAGACATGGGAGCTGACTAAAATGCATCATAAAATTCATGAGGTGTAGAAATAGAAGGATTCAGTCCCTCTACAATCCTAGTCAATTGAAAATTAACAAATTTCTCCTTAAGGAACAAAGCATAGACTAGAGATGGTGACCTACATGCCATTGCTACAAGAATCAATTAAGTGATATGCTCAATTGTCCTCTCCAATACTACAATCCGATTTGTTTTTTGTTTGCCTTACTAATATTAGTAGAAAGTCTAGCACTCTTCCTAATAGGGGTTTGAAAAGAGATCAGAGGATCTTTAGGTTTCTTCCCACTGGTGGAAACCTCCTCTGTAATGGCTACAGGAGGTTCTTATATTTTTTCCTCCTTGGGAGAGGGCAAGGCTTCCTCAACTAGGTTACTAACATCTTCATTATTAGGTGGTTGTTATTTGGGATTCATACCCTCTACCTCAAGTTTGAGAATGCAAGTATGCTCATATAGTGGCTCCTTGTGAACTCTTTCTTTATTATTTACATGATTTTGAAATTGTAGGATGTTTGAAGGCCCAAGTTAAGTAAGGGTGGGTGAGCACATGACTGCACTTTAATTTAGGTGTTATAACATAACACTTAACTTGAAGTGAAAAAAGGTCATAAACTATTGCAAGAAGACCTTTTGGCCAAGGTGGAAAAAAGGTCCTCTTGCATTAATCAGTTCACTATGTCCAGATGCATAGTGGAGTCAATTTCTCATGCATGGTTATCAGGTGTCTATATTTCTATGGTCAATTAGATGACGATATATGTAGCATACAACACCAAAATTTGATGACAACCTTGACCAATTTTTGTTTTTGTACCCATGTGAAGGGGAGGGCCACTTCTGGTAGGAAGATGTGTAGGGGACTGCTATGTCTGTGGTTGGAGGAAATGTGCTCAAGTGATGTTCTCCCTCATGCAGATTAACATCAAGACTTGTGGTAAAGCTCAATCAGTTGAGATCCTAATAGAATCTATGCTCTCTATTTAAAGCTATGTTATATCATTGCTTACTTTGATTGTATGTTGTTAACTAGAGAAATGAACATGTTAGAATCATATTGAATTCCTCATAGCATTTTAGAAGTAATTTTTATGTGTCATGTTGTACATTATTATTCATGTTGAAATGTTATTTCAAATGCATAAACATTTTCATATGCACACTTGCAACTTTTACTTTATGTTGTGGTTAAATATAGTTATACTCATGTTAAAAGAAATGAGTTGTTACATATGGTATCGAGGAACAAGGTTCAATACTAGACCTAAGATCTCACCACCTAAAACTATAAGAAGAATTAATGTTAGCTAATGAAAACAAATGAACCTATCTAGATTGATAGGAATGAGAATGTGATAAATTTCACATAAGAAAGTTCTCCTGAACTAACTCTATCACAAGAAAGACATGAAACATGATACTTTCTTTGACTATTTGGGGTGTGAACTATTTCTAGTCTATGAAACCTTCAGAAGCGTCATTAAAATACTCTAGAAGGAGAGGAAGAAATGATCAGTAGAGAAAAAAGAGACACAAACCCCTTTATCTTTTGTAAACCGTAATGCACAAGAACATTTTCAAGATACCCCATCAAAGGGGAAAGGTGTACTTGAGGAATAGAGAAACCTATGCATTCGCCCCACCTCCTACTTTATTGTATCTAATTTTGAAGAGCAAGAAATGCCCATTGAAACATACTGCATTAGCAGTGATGGTAGTTCGTAAACATGTAAAATTTTGAACAATGTATAGAAAGAATAGTTGTGTGATAATATAAATGATGTACAATCTTTTGAATAAATAAAGAGATCCGGACTAGCACATTCTAAGTGAGAAAAAAAATAGTAAGTTGCCTATGTTTTGGGGTTTTGTATTGGTACATTAACCGTGATTTGGAATTACTGTGGAAATTTCATGACATAATTTATCAAGACAAATTCTATATTTAATGTAAAGGAACTGCATAAGTTTCTCTCCCATGTGTGGAAAATTCAGAAAATATTTTAATTAATTTCTTTTTTATAATATTTCATTTTGTAGTTATTTCATGGTGATGGGTAAATGTTAGCACATTTTCTTACTTTTTGGTTAATTGTATACACAAGTCTTTATTTTCAAAAACACAAAATTTATCTAAAAGAGGGAGCTATAGTTTCACAACAAGAATGACAGAGGAATCAGTTACCTATTCACTCAAAAAAGAGGTTATTTCAATAGGAGCGACATTTTGACTTAAGTTTAAAAGAACTGGTAGAAGCCACTAACAATTTTCATGAAAATGAGAAGCTTGGACAAGGTGGTTTTGGAACCGTATACAAGGTGGACCTCTATTCCCTGAAAGACATAGTGTTTCCATGGATTAGGAAATCTATTTAAACAGACATAGAGAAGTCTTATTTTGTTTTCATCTTTCAGGGAAGAACAAAAGATGGAAAGGAAATAGCAGTGAAAAAACTGTCTATGAAGTCAACATAGGATAATGAACAATTTATGAATGAATTGAATCTTGTGGAAAATGTTTACCATCGAAACCTTGTAAAATTGTTTGGATTTTGCGCTAAGGGAGATGAAAGGTTGATTTTTTATGAGTATTTACCCAAGAAGAGCCTTGACACCTTCCTCTTTGGTAAGTTACACTTGGTTTTGTGATCATTCCCTTTCTCATCAAGATTTTTAGTATTCCAACATTGTTTGAAAGACATGATAGTCTAAGAATTGGGATTGTAGATCCAAAAAAGTTTAGACTGTTAGATTGGAAAAAATGTTATAACATTATTCTTGGGATTGACCGTGGGCTTCTTTATCTTCACGAGGATTCGCCGATGAAAATTATTCACATAGATATGAAACAAAACAATATTTACCAGTGGGATTGGGCTCCATACAGCAAGGTAATATATCCATTAATATTCATGTTTGTACCAATTTAATTATATTATTATGGCGATGTCTATCAGGAAACCCTAGCTATATTACAAATCTAACTAGGAAACCCTAACACTGAGAATGTAATGTCGTGTATACCAGTATTAGAATGATGCATAATGCTCATGAAGCCCTTCCTCCCTAACACTGAGAATGTAATGTCATGTATACATGTATACCATTAGGAAACCCTAGCTACATTAAAAATATAGCTAGGACACCCTAACACTAAGAATGTAATGTAGTGTATACCAGTATTAGGAAATCTAGCTACATACCACTATTACGATGATACACAATGCTCATGAAGCCCTTCTATTGGAAATGGGTTGAGTAACTGAGAGGGGAGGGGTGAATCAGTTACCACAAAAACAAATCCAAGTCCCTTAGATGTCTTAAACAAATTCAACACTGTTGCTCCATTAACATAGATATTTCACCGTCACTCAGTTAACATAGCAAATCTTAAGATATTAATTGTGATTATCTTTAGTAATTGTTTGCAGAAACATAAACCATACATAAAATGAAATGTACACAGATAACACCAATATTTAACATGGAATCCCAATATGGGAAAAACCACCAATACCAACTAGTCACTATTTTTCTCTCTTCTGAAGTGAGCCCTGTTAAGAGCCAACCCTGTTAAAGGTTACAATAAGACACTGTTAGGTGTGAATAGGTTAGAGGATTTAATCACCCTATAAGGAGTGGCCTTGTGAGAGGTCTTCAAAGAATTTAATGTAGAAATGTCACCTTGTGAGAGTATTTACAAAAGACTGTTAAGTCTACTCTGTTAAGAAATTTTGATCACTGCTACAATTGTTAGAGACTAATAATGGATTGAACAGTTTTGATAAGAAACTATCTTTGCTAATTCAGATCTCTATTCTATATTAAATACTTGATCCTCACTGATCAGATATTCTATTGTAGTCCTTTGTATTATTTCCTCAATCAAAATCCCATTTGATTTTGCCTTCACTCTTCATATCACACTTCACATGCAATTCCACATCACCAATATTATCTTACTCAATTGAATCCAAACTTGACCTTACATATATATGTTGAGCCTTTTCAATTCGACCTTGATATCATTCTAAATAAATAATAAAAATCATGTCTATCGGTTGCATATGACTAATTATCCATAAAATATAATCCACTGTTAGTCGGCTGACACTAACTATTTTACTCGGTCAACACAGAAATCCTTCAACGCCTGACCAACACTGTAATTCCTGAGTGAACTCGGTTAGAACTAAAAAACACTTTGGTAATCTTCAATGCCCAAGAGAGCTCAATAGACACTGACTATGCTCAGATAGGATTAGGCATTTGTGTAAACATCACTATACTTTTGTAAACATCAATGACAATACACAATTGAATAATTTTCATAAAAAATCTCCCTCTTTGGCATTGATGGCAACAAAACATGTCATAATACAAATAATTATAGAATAGAAGACATAAGAATGAAATATTATTAATTTCCTTAGCTTCATTTTCATTCTCATCCAAAACTCCCTCAGTCACTGAAATATAGATTTATCTCTCTTACATTAAGCTTTGTCTCTAATAAAGTTCTCCCTCTATCATCAATCTCTCCATCAGTAATCTCTCCCTCTTTCACTGATCAATATGATATATAGTAATCTCTTCCTCCATCATGAGTTATTATGACATATAGTAATATCTCCCTCTTTGACAACCAATGCAAAAGACACCAACTGACATATCCAATAAAATTGTAATGTACATGTCTATACTGATTCATATGCAATAAGCTCTAAATATCTACATCAACATGTTGAGTTTTATCTGTAGCTCAGTTGATGCATCACTAAACTGTGTTTTAGTGAGCCTTAGTTAGGGGAATTACCCCTAGCTTTCCTCTAAGATACAAAAATACAACCTTAGGTAGCAACTTTGTGAATGTGTCTGCAATTTGTTCTTTGTTATTCACATATTCCAATCTTACTTCTTTGTTCTGAACCAATTCCCTCAAGAAATGATACTTTATTGCAATATGTTTAGTCTTGGTATGTATCACATGGTTCTTTGAAATGTTAATAGTAGTGGTGTTGTCACAATAGATAATGATTGGTTCTGTGATTTCCACCTTCATACCTGACAACAGTTGTTTGAACCATATGATGTTTGAACAATTCACTACTGCAACAACATATTTTTCTTCTATTGTTGATGGAGAAATGCAGTTTTGTTTCTTGCTTGTGTACCAGAGACTAACCTCTCTCCAAGAAATAGTGCTCCACCACTTGTGCTCTTTTTGTCATCAAGACTTCCTTCCCAGTCAGCATAAGTAAAAGTCTTCAAATCAAAGTTTCCTCCTTTCTTATACCATAATCCATAATCTTCAATACCCTTAAAATATCTCATAATCCTTTTGATAGCCATCAAATGATTCTCTCTAGGATTAGCTGAAAACCTTGCAGCAATACCAACTGCTAATGCAATGTCAGGTCTATTATGAACAACATATTGAAGTTTTCTAATCATGGATCTGTATGTATTTTGATTTAATTCCTTTGAATCATCATCCTTAGATATCTTATGTTAAGTAGGCATAGGTGTTCCAACTAGTTTAGAGTCTTCCATCCCAAATTTCTTCAATATATCTTTTATGTACTTAGACTGAGTAATGTAGATACCATCTTTCATCTAATAAACTTGTAAGCCAACAAATAATTTTATTTCACCAAACATGGACATCTCAAATTCCTTACTCATAGCTTCTGAGAATGCTCTGCATAAGTCATCATATCCAGTAAACCATATGTCATCAAAAAATATTTCTTCTAATAATATCTTGTTGTGAGGTCCTTCTTTGATGTACAATCTACTATTGTCATTTGTTCTCTGAAATCCAATGCTTATCAAGTAACCATGCAATCTTTCATACCAGGTAATCAGAGCTTGCTTCAGCCCATACAATGCTTTGTGCAGTTTGCAAACCATGTTTCTTTTGTTAGGTTCTACAAAACCTTCAGGTTGCTCAATGTAGACTTCCTCTTTAAGAATTCCATTCAAGAATGCAAATTTTACATCCATTTGATATACCTTGAATCCTTTATGAGGAACATATGCCAAGAGAGTTCTAACTCCTTCAAGTCTTGCAATAGGAGAAAATATTTCTCCAAAATCAATACCCTCTTCTTGAGCATATCCTTTACATACTAGTATGGCTTTGTTTATGGAAAATTCACCTTTCTTATTCATATTGTTTCTGAAACCAACTTAGTACCAATCAAATTATTTCCTTTTGATCAATGTACAAGAGTCTAGGTTTTGTTCTTTTCTATCTACTCAATTTCTTCATTCATTGCTTCAATCTAGTTGTCATCATTCAATGCATCTTTAACAATTCTAGGTTCAATTTAACTAAGTAAACATGTACCTTTTATTTTTCTCCTTGTCATTACACCTTTTGTTTGATCTCCAATTATTTGTTCAGGTGCATGATGCCTTCTAACATATTTTTCAAGTAGAAGATCCTTCCTCTTTGATTCTGGGCTTGCTCTACTATGTTCACCATGCTCAAATATCATGTCATGTTCTTCTGTCTGATACTCAGGTTCCACTCTCTGAGACTCGGGTGTATCTATCTGTGACTCAGGTACCTCTATTTGTGACTTGGGTGCCTCTGTCTGTGACTTGGTTTCTCCAGTCAGAGACTTGGTTCCCTTTGTTTGTGACTTGGTTTCTTTAGTTAGCATCAATGGTTGCACAGGTTGAAACAAGGTTTGTGCAGATGAATTTAGTGGTTGACATGCTTGATGTCCAATTCACCATTTCTTGTGTCTTAGGTATAGTATCAGGTTCATAATATACAAAGTTTTTGTAGTCTTGAGGCTCTTTACTGCTATGCTCTTCATTCCTCTCTGCAAACTCATCGACCTTTACATGCACACTTTCTATGACTTTATGAGTAGTAAGATTTAAACATTTATATGCTTTTCTTTTGCTATAGTAGCCTAGGAATATACCTTCATCGCCTTTTACATCAAGTTTTCCATTTCTTGTTTCCTTCAAAATGTAGTATCTACTTCCAAATACTTTGAAATAACAAACATTAGGTTTATAGCCATACCATAATTCAAAAGGTGTCTTCTCAGTACCTTTCTTCAGTTGAACTCGGTTCAAGGTGTGAATTGTAGTGCTAATGGCTTCCTTCCAGTATTTGTTAGCAACATCCTTCTCAATCATCAAGGTTCTTTCACAATCCAAAATGGATATGTTCCTTCTTTCTAAGCTATACCATTCTACTATGGTGTACCTGGGGTAGATACATGTCTTTTCATTCCTCTTTTATTGTAGAACTCATTGAATTCATTAGAAATGAACTCTCCTCCTCTGTCAGATCTTAAGAATTTAAGTTTCTTTCCTGTTTCTTTTTCAACTCTAGCTAGGTACCATTCAAACTTCTAAAAGGCTTCTAATTTTTCTTTGAGAACATAACAGCCATCATTCTAGAATGATCATCAAAAAATAGAATGAAGTACTTCTCACCTGTGTAACTTGTTGTTCCAATTGGTCCACATAAGTCAGAATGCACCAATTCCAAGACTTCTTCTGTATTGTAATTCTTTCTCTTGAAGCTAGTTTTTCTCATCTTCTGAATTTGACATTGTTTGCATATTGCTAGTTCAGGTTTCTTCAGAACATGAATACCTCTTACTCTTCTATTCTTACTTATGTTGATCAGGTTGTCAAATTTCACATGACACAACCTTTTATGCCATAACCAACTTTCTTCTACTTGTGCAATTAAATAGGAACTTTCATTCAGATTAAGATAAAATAGATTACCTTTTTTTTTCCTGCCAGTTCCAACTAGGTTTCCTCTACCATCCAAGAGCATGGCCTTACCATTCATGAATTCTACCTTGAAACCAATGTTAATCAACTATGCCACACTTAGTAGATTATGCCTTAGTCCTTCAACCCAATAAGAATTATCACATTTGATTCCTTCAGTAAGAGCAATACAACCTTTACCTTTTACATAGAAGGGTTCATCATTCCCAAAACTAACACTTCCACCATCATAGTGTTCAAGATTTTCAAATTTGGTTTTATCACCAGTCATGTGGTGAGAACAACCACTATCAAAATTATCCAGGTGTCATTCTTGCTAATATGAGAATATAGTGATTTATTTTCATTGTCTTCACTATCTGATTCATCTTTAATTGCAATATAAACCATTTCATCTTCATCTTCATCACTATCAGAATCTTTAGCTATATAAAAAGATTTCTTAACTTTGTCCTTGTAGCTTTTGTATCTTTCATAATCTTTCATGTCTTTATACTTGTTGAAATTTTTCTCACCTTTGTCTTCCTTGTTCAGACATTTAGCAGAAATGTGACCAGCCTCATCACATGAAAAGAAAATCAATGGTATTCTTCCTTTGTATTGTCCTTTTCATTTTGCATCTCTCCTTGCAAGTAATGCTTCAATTATTTCCACATCCTCATCATCAGAATCATCATCGCTATCACTGTCAATCTTTTTTCCTTTCATCTTTCCAAGGTTTAATTTAGCTTTGAATGCTCACTCAAGATTACTAGGATTAGGAGAATAATTGTCAAAGTTATCCAACTCAAAAGCTGATAATCTTCCAATCAATCCATCTATAGTTATGTCATTACTGCATCTCATCTCTTGAATATCTGAAACTCTAATTGCATAGATATGAAGAAAATTTAATAATACCTTGCTGACTACTATTTTGTCTGCAATTGTCCCATCCTCAGCTCTGATTGCACTAACACTTTTCTTGATTCTTTCACTATATTTTGTAATTTTTTATCCTTCTTTCATTTTCATCATATCAAACTGACCTCTGAGATTTTCTACTTTGGCTCTCTTTACATTTGCATCTCCTCCATAGATATCATATAGTTTGTTCCACATATCAAAGGTAGTAGGGCAGTCTTTGACTTTATCAAATTATGATTAGCTGAGTGTAGAGGCTATATCAATCATCATTATGTTATGATACTTCATTTCCACCATATGATCCATAGACATAGGTCTTAGTGGTTCCACATACTCGTGATCCAGGAATTGCAAACTAGTATCTCCAATAGTAGATAGATGTAGCCTCATTAGATCTTTCCATGTAGCGAAGTTGTCCTTGTTCAGCTTAGGGATCTCCCTTCTGTAAGACACCTCTGATATTTAGATTAGGCCTTTAAACCTTCCCTGTAAGTACGTTTAGCTATGATACCAATTTTGGGAATGAGTTGAGTAACTGAGAGGGGAGGGGTGAATCTGTTACCACAAAAACAAATCCAAGTCCTTTAGATGTCTTAAACAAATTTAACATTGTTGCTTGGTTAACATAGATATTTCACTGTCACTCGATTAACATAGAAAATCTTAAGATATTAACTATGATTATCTTTAGTAATTGTTTGCAGAAACATGAACCATAAAGATAATGAAATGTACACAGATAACACCAAGATTTAATGTGGAAACCCAATATGGGAAAAAATACCAATAGCAACTAGTCACTATTTTTCACTCTTCTAAAGTGAGCTCTATTAGGAGTCAACCCTGTTAAAGGTTACAATAACACACTGTTAGGTGTGACCCGATTAGAGGATTTAATCACCCTGTAAGGAGTGGCCTTGTGAGAGGTCCTCAAAGTTTTCAATGTAGAAATGTCACCTTGTGAGAGGATTTACAAAAGACTGTTAAGTCTACTCTGTTAAGAGATTTTGATCACTGCTAGAATTGTTAGAGAGTAACAATGGATTTACCTTTTTTGATAAGTGACTATCTTTGTTGATTCAGATATCTATTCTGGATTAAATACTAGATCCTCACTAATCAGATATTCTAGTGTAGTCCTCTATATTCTATCCTCAATCAAAATCCCATGTGATTTTACCTTCACTCTTCATATCACACTTCACATGCAATTCCACATCACCACTATTATCTCACTCAATTCAATCCAAACTTGACCTTACATAAATATGTTAAACCTTGCCAAGTTGGCCTTGATATCCTTATAAATAAATAATAAAACTCATGTTTGTCGGCTGCATATGACTAATTATCCATAAAATATAATCCATTATTAGTCGACTGACACTAACTATTTTATTCGGTCAACACTGAAATCCTTCAACACCCGACCAACATTGTAATACCTGAGTGAACTCGGTTAGAACTAGAAAACACTTTGGTCATATTTAATGCCTGAGAGATCTCATCGGACACGAACTATGCTAAGATAGGATTAGACATTTGTGTAAACATCACTATACTTGTGTAAACATCAATGACAATACACAATTGAATAATTGTCATCAACACCTTCCTCCCACCTATGATCCAGCTAAGATAGAATTAAGTGAGTTTGATCAATTTTCCTTTTTTTTTATATATCCTAATTTGGTCAAAATTTCTACAAAAAACTTAACTAAAGTCAAAATTTCAACCTTTTCGGGACATAAACAAAAAAAAAGTGAACATCACAAGCCAAAATGGCCTTTGGTTGAAAATGAAGGTCAAAAATGAGGCCCAAATGTATTAGTGTTTATATCAATCACAAAATTAATATTACATCAATATATCAACTTCAAATATTTAATATAATAATATTTAAATAACATAACAATACTTAATCTCAAAATATCACAATATCCTGCTTAATGTGTCTAATTTTTAGATTAGTTAAAAAAACCACAACTAGTTTGACAAAGCCATAAGCACTAAGAACCATGGTCTATAAGATGAACCCACTCCTCACATGAGTTAATGACAACATTCAATATGGAAATCCAATACAGTGTATTAATTTCATCATATCTAATTATCACACAATCCAAAGTCCAACACTATATCACAAGTAGACAATTAGTGTGGACCCATTGTTCATAATCACAAAATCCTCTACTCTTCACAATGTAACTTCCAAATGTTAGATGAAATTAATTAGAATCTATAAAATTTTGCAAGCCCTAATACATTTCCACTTCTATTTTAACATATAAAATTTATAATTAAAAATTCACTTTAAAAAAATGCACTAGATATTCTAGAAGGATGTGTTTTCCTAATAGGTGGTTGAAGCTTTATCAATACATTGCATTTTTTAGATGCAACCATGATCTTAGTTGATTTTATTTCTTAAGTGAAAGCACTTCAATTATTACAATAGATAAGTCAATTATTGATCGATTTATTACCACTAGATATTCTAGAAGGATGTGTTTTCTTAATAGGTGGTTGAAGCTTTATCAATACATTGTGTGTTTTAGATGCAACCATGATCTTAGTCGATCTTATTTCTTAAGTGAAATCAATTCAATTATTACAATAGATAAGTCAATTAAGGAAGCCCACATCCTCAACAAATGAAAATCTCTATTGTTTACGAAACAAAGGATATCACACATGTCCATTGAATTCTCATCTTTTGTTTTCATTTTTTTCTTCTCTATCTCTAGTTTTGAATGTTTATTTTTACCTTTGGTTCTGAAGTTTTCTATTCCTTTTACTTGTTTTCTTGTGTTGGATTGTTATGCTTGAATCTATTTTTAAAATAAAATATTGCGTAAGGTATATCTTGTTACCATATGACACAAGATTGTTTCATTGGAAAATTGTGCCTCCCGAAAATATTATGATCTCCATGAGAATCATCTTTAATATGCATGTTAGTTTGATTATCTCTAAAAAATACTATTTATTTATTTATTTTCATCAATAAAATTCTAAGGCCAATATTTATATTAATATTAAAAAAATAAAATTAACATAATTTGATATAAACATAAAAGTTAAAATATTTAGCAGTCTATGCAGATTTTCCTCCCAAATTCCTTAAAAATTATGAGATGCTTTATCTAAAATCTACTTTGAAACTATTCTCAAGCGTCATTTACAAAATTTAAATCCAAAAAATGAAAAACAAAAGATGCTACTAGCCTCCTCTAGGCTTTCATCATATTTTTTATCAACCACTCATGCTGCTCATAACCTCCTCTCCTCCTAGCGTCCCCTGGACTTCCATATTGCTCTCCATCAACCTCTCTTGCTTCCCTCTATTGCATCAACATCTGCATCTATCATCCTCAACATGTGGACTGTTGACATGCTCTTTCTAGCCCATATAACCACTTTCTCTTGCAAAGTCCTCATCAGTACTTGTTTTACACTCGAGTCTAGATCCCATGACTATATCCTATAGTGGGGGTCCTTGAAAGTCAAATATTATTATGAAACCAACTTCCATATTTTTCAGCCTCTTCTCTCCTTCATATTCCATAACCAAATTTTGGATTTTGATGAAGTCCCTAACCCACGTTGTTCCTTCATTATGGAAGAGCTAATATAATTTCATCAAGAAATCAATCCTCTCTCTAACGATAAATACCTTGTATCGAAAAACCCTTTGTTCTTTAATTTCTATAATTTGACATGTCTTCATGGGTCGTCCATTAGTCATAGCCACACCATAATCTATAGGCCTTGGAATGGTCAGATTATCATATATGTTTCTCAACACCACTGTTAAGTCTATGAGAAATTCATTGGGGAAAAATTCCTATAGATTCTTTCTACAACCCTTTTGGTTATGCCAACATGCAATAACAATGCTAGAAAAAATGCAACAATATTTGTATTAACTTTATACATGTGACTAGCTCTAATATAATCATTACCTAATATCCCTATAACCACCTTGACCACCATGATGTGTGGGTCTTGGAGGATGTCTTGCATTATTTGATCAATCACCATACCAAGAGATGCTACTTTTATTTAGAGCTCACCACTCTTAGAAAAATAGGGGAATCCATTTTCTCACACCTCTTCTTTGCTTCTCTTACTTTTGTAATCTCTCTATTTTTTTCAAGAAAGAAGAGAAAATCTTAGTTGAGAAATTAAATGAGCTACAAAGTCATTTTCAAAAATATTAAGGGATTATCTTTCGAGTGATTCGTATTTATTGTAAATCCTTCATTCCTGACAATTCTTCTTCCAACCTCTATGAATCATTTCTATAGTAATTTCCCGTTGGAAAAAATATATTGTCTCTAAATTATTAGGTGTTTCTCTAAGTCATCTTCTATTTATTGCCACACATATTTAGCGTAATTGACCATTATCTGACTAATTTAGTAGTCACCCAAATTTATTAAATTTTATCCCATACTCTCTCACCACCCACTATCTCCATCCATCATAACTACTCTATTTCTCAAGGCTCGTCGATAAATGGTGCATTTCCTATCATAAATTCTCAATATTTTTACTTTAGTTTTAATCCTCCTTGTATCATTACCTTCCATAAATTCTTGATATTTTCATCCAGTCGTTTCCCAATAGATTGATTTTATTTTCTTTCTCTAAGACAAGGCACACCAATTTTTTAAATTAGAATTATGTCCTTCATTTAAAACACCAATTGTTACCCACTATCCACATTTTCCTTCCTATCATGGAAAATTAAATCCCTTCTTACTATAACTCAATTTTGCGACAACACATAACACAATCAACCTTGTTGACATAACGTTCCCAAACAAACAATAATTATTTTGGTTTTTGGATTTGAAACCATCTCATTGCAACCTCTGCATTATATTTTACCTACTTCTCTTTGTCAATATTCAACTACATACCTCACAAGGCTTGCAAATTATAACAAGAATAAATATTTGGATAAAGCTTAAGTTAATGGAAAAGCTCAGGTTTACTACCGATTCACAGATGAGAAGTCTCTGTAATAAATTTTCTTTATTAAAAAACAATCAACACCTTGATTTGATCATTTTTCCACTATCATGTTTCCCTCTCTATAAATATGATTAAAAGTTACACTATTAAATGTTTCCAGTAATTCAAAAGGTTGTGAGAGAAGTATAGCCTCCAATTTACATAATGCCTTGATCTAAAAGCATTGATCAACATAGTTTAGTCACCATCAATCACCACTTTCCTAAATCCCAATTCCTTGCAAATGATCATCCCTTTAATCAATGCCCTAAATTTGGCAACATTATTTGTATCAATTTCTAGTAGTTTATCCAGCTCTGCAATAATCGTCCCTTTGTTTGAGTGAATGGCCCCGCCAACCCTTGAAGTACCCAAGTTCCCTCTTGATGCTCCATAAAAATTTTGTTTTTCCTAGTCTGGTCTAGGTGGAGTCCATCTGTATTCATCTCTCAACATTCTACTAATTAATGATTTTCCTACAAATTATGAACTCTCAGCCCAAATCATCTTCTTGTTAGTAAATCATCCCACATTGTGTGTTTCAAATGATTGGAGTTGGCATTTTTTTTCTTTATCATTGACTACCTCTATTATATTTTCTTCTAATTTTTTAATCCATTAATCCCATTCAAACTTTTTCCCTTCAAATATTCTATGATTTCTCTCTTTTCATAACTCCCAAATTAGTAAAGATGGTGATACTACCAAAAAGCTAGCAAAAAGGCTGACAGAGAAAAGATTTGGATATACTTTGAATAATGACCAGATATATTTTTGAAGAGTTGAGGACCACCCTAAGCTAGCACAAAGTCAATGCTATCTTTTTAAAGAAAAGGGACAGTGAAGAAGAATACGATTGATGATTTCCTTCTAATTTTCATATAAAGTACATATTGATGGACCTTGACAACTAAATCTTTTAAACCATTCAAATATGAAGATCTTACCTTAAAGAGTTTCCCAAGAAAAAATTCTTGCTTTTGGCAGGCATAGGTTATTCCAACATAGGTATGTTAGTAATAACTTAGAGCGGGGGTGAATCAGTGGCCTAAAAAATTAATCCTTAAATCAACCCAATAAACTTATAACCACAAATTATACCTCTAGTTATCTTCTGTCCTACAAGATGAATGCCTTGAAATAGTTATAAAAATTTACTACTTTTCGGATTGCTTAGTAAAACCTTCTTCTATATGTTTACCGATAAGCAGTCTTGTATTTACCATAACACAGTAAATATGCAGAGTATACCGATCAATCCAGAATTGCATATGTGAAATGTAAAACAGTAAAGTAATGAAACATAAACACATAACACATAGATTTTTAACATGGAAACCCTATTGGGGGAAAAACCACTGGGACTAGTACCCCAAATTTTCACTCTTGTGAAGAGAGCTCTGTTAGGACCCAACCCTGTTAAAGGTTATAAAAACACTGTTAGATGTGACCTTGTTAGAGGATTTAAAAGATAGTTTGTCACCTAGTATCTGGCATCTAATGATACCATCCTTGATCAAACACTCACTTGGCATGTCAATAGGTATCGAGCATATCCAATGCTACTTTCTATGTGTAACATATAAAATAGAAAATGTTACTAATATTTAATGTATGAAAAGAGATGTCACATTTGAAAATGTAGATGTTTGTGTGATGTGTGGGGAAGATAAGATGTTCCTTTCAACCTCAAATGCACAAATGAAAGATCCAAATTGATCAA
>MU223258.1:2477280-2508964 GCA_018584345.1 Thuja plicata | reverse complement strand
TTAGTAATAATTGAAGGGGGGGGGGGGTGGGGGTGAATCAGTGACCTCAAAAATTAATCCTTAAATTAACCCTTAAAACTTATAACCACAAATTATGCCTCTGGTTATCTTCTGTCCTACAAGATGAATTCCTTGAAATACTTATAACAATTTACTACTTGTCAGATTGCTTAGTAAAACCTTCTTCTGCATGTTTACTGATAAGCAGTCTTGTATTTACCGAAACACAGTAAATATGCAGAGTATACCGATCAATCCAGAATTGCATATGTGAAATGTAAAATAGTAAAGTAATGAAATATAAACACATAACACATGGATTTTTAACGTGGAAACCTTGTTAGGGGAAAATCCCCTTGGACCGGTACCCCAAATTTTCACTCTTGTGAAGTGAGCTCTATTAGGAGCCAACCCTATTAAAGGTTACAAACACACTGTTAGGTGTGAACTAGTTAGAGGATTTGAAAGATATTTTTTCACCTAGCATCTGGCATCTAATGCTACCATCCTTGATCAAACACTCACTTGGCTTGTCAATAGGTATCAGGCATATCCAATGCTACTTTCTATGATCAAACTCTTTGATACTCCTTGGGATGTATCTCAATTACAAAAGACTTTTAAGTCCTACTCGGTTAAGAGACTTGATGCTTCAATGGTTAAAGTGAAACACTAAATGATCTGTTCACACATACAACTTGAATTGCAGATTTTCAGATCTATTGTAAGTGCATTACCTCTCTTATCAATATAATCAATTCCATACCTTTGCTCCACACTATTATTCTCTGTGATGTTGTCTCACTGTTCGTTGGTGTTTGCAGAGTCTAGCTCTTTCTCCAGCTTGTTGATCAAGTCTAAATGAAGACTTTCTTCTCCTTCAGAATCTCTTTAGAATCTTCACTCTTTTCTCTTCACCCCAAAAAATTCATAATGATTTGGGTTTGTCTCTGTATAGATATTATTCACCGTTTCTTGGCTTTCTTGATTCTTGGCGTGATCCACAATTCGTGCAAATTAGATTTAAAGATAACTCCAGTTTTATCTCATAGAGATCTTCTTGCCAATTGGACAAAGCAACTTTAAATCCATTACTTATCCTTGGCTTTATCTGGATGATTAAAACAATGATAAGTATCAGTTAAGTCTATCTTTAGCTTCTTGACAGCTAAGCATTTTGTCATTTGTGAACTCTATGTTCTGTTGGTCAACACTTCAGTTAGTCATCGGTGATAACTGACTATTCCATCGGTGTGACATTAGTTGTCATCATGATCTCTGTCCTTGTCTTTTCTGTCGGGCAACACTGTAATTTTTTCCGTTGGGTTACACTATGATTTTCTCTTCGGGCAACACTGTGACTTTTCTCATTAGTAATGCTATGCATTTTCTCGTCGGGTAACACTGTGAATTTTCTCTTTTACTCTGTCTTTTGGTGTGCACTCTACCGGGTTATGTAGTCACTTTGTGAATACTTAACTTATATGGATTCCTGATAGCATAGCCTTTGATTCTTCAGTTCTTTGAAGTCTTTGGCAGTATGTCCATGACCATACAGATTATATCAAGTTGACATCAATGACAATACAGTACATTAACTAATTTAATTCCTTACATGATCATCAACTTAACATCTTCAAGCATTCAATCAGTTATAGTTCATCAAGGTCAATAGGTAAGTCTATTTCGTATAGCCCATTTTCTTGGCCAATTATTTGTATCCATCCATTGCATTAGAGAAACCTGACTTAGAACCATTCCAAATAATCTGGTCTTCCTCTTTTCTCAGTACAATCAGTCTGTTTTCCAAAATATTCTTCAATTCCTCTAGATCTTCCATAGGAAGTTTTAGTTCATCCCAAGATTTCTATTCCCATTGAGGAGGGTTTTCCTAATCTATATTTATATAATCACTATAATATTGACCCCATGAATTCTCACAAATGTATTGAATTGTACTAGTATCCTTTAGACTTTGAATGGTTAGATACCCACCCCAGGAGTCGTTCAAAAAAATATTTCACCTTCCATCAGAAATTTCCCTCATAATCTAATTCGTAACGACCCCTTTGCAAGATAAAAAAATTCTAAATACGAGATCCATTGGGGAAAGAGCTTTGTTTAAAAATCTTTGTCACATTTACCTGTCAAAATTATTTTCCTCTCACTATCATGACCCATTTCAAGTTTGAGTTTGTGAATATCTTACAAAATATTTAAGCCCCTAATGCTTTATTTTTCTATAATTGGTTTTTAAACTCAACTCCACCTTATTCTATTGGTTTGTAGATTTTTCTCCACACAATCATCATATATTTCTTCTTAGTATTAGTCCCTTGCCAAAAGAATGATTTAACATTTTTAATTAGCTTATCATATGCCTTTTTTGATAAAGAAAGACAACACATCAAATATATTGGAATGGTTGATAATGTTTCTTTTAGTATTTTAACTCTTCTTGCCCAAGATAACTATTTTGACTTCCATGAATCAAATTCTTTATCCATCCTTTCCCTCACTGCATCGAAGATTTTAAGTATTTAAATGATTTATCTAATAGAGTATCTAAAAACAAGGTGAATTTCCATCATGAAAACCCAAAGTCTCCAAAATTTTATTTTGAATTTCAGTTTTCTCATAAAATAATAAAACATTTGACTTTTCTCTATTGATGTTCTTGTCTAATGCCCTGGAATAGATATTCAAGATAATTTTGATGGCCTTTTCTTCTCCTCTATCCCCTTTTCCTAAAATAATGTTGTCATATGTGAATTGTTCGTGAACTACTAGTGCAACCGAAGAGCTTATTTTAATCCCATTATTTTTTCATTCTTTCTGGGCCTTATTAAGGTATCTACCCAGAGCTTCTTCCATATTAATATAGAAAAAGGTTAAAGAGTATTACCTTTTGTTATTCCTCTTGTTCCCTAAATGAAACCTTTTGGGGACCCGTTGATCAATACTAAAATATTGGGCTTGAAATGCAATAGAAGATGAGATTGATCCAACTTTGCTAAATCCTAATGCTTCCATGCATTTACATAGAAACCTCCAAGAAAAGCTATCCTACTCTTTTTTAATATCCAGTTTAATGATCATGCTAGGTATCTTTCCTCTTTGGATACACTGTATGGCTTCTTGTGCAATAATTACTCCATCAAAAATTGATATGTCTGGTACAAAACTAGTTTATTCTTCAAATATGATACTTGGTAGAAATTTCTTGAGACTATTCGATAGAATTTTAGTTATAATTTTTTATATTGTGTTGCATAATGAGTTGGGTCTGAAATAATCCAGACTTGATACATATTCCTTCTTTGGTACCAAAGCTATAAATCTATTATTGATCTCTTTCAAGAATATATTGTCATCCCTAGATGCTTCCAATGTCTCTGTCAATTCCTCTCCCACTACATGCCAACATTTCTATAAAAAAGATGACGGGGAGCCATTAGGGCCTGGTGGTTTGTCCGGATGCATCTGGAAGAGAGGTTTTTTAACCTCGTGTTCATCTAATTTCAATTTAGGAAATTATTCTGATCTGTCGTAATTATCTTTGGTAATCCTACCAACATTATTTTTTGAGCCTTAAGATTTGAACCATTCTCATTATTTAAAATATATTGAAAGTATAGGATTTGTTTAGCATTAATTTCTTTGAGATCTTCTATTATGGTGTTGTTTCAGTTTTTAATTTTTGAAATCAATTGATGCTCCATTTTTTCCTTGTGCTATTGTGAAATAATTATGTATTTTGGTCTCCTTCTTCTCTCCAGACTTCCCTTGATTTCTACCTTCAAAAAATTTTCTCCTTCATTAAGACCTCTTAATAGTCCTTGAATAGTTATTTCTCCTTTATAAATATTTTGGAATCCATACCATGTTGGATCAGACCATCATTAAGCTCTCTTATGTGATCTTCAATCATAATTTTGGAAGAAATGTTTTTTATGAAATATTCCTGGTTCCACCTTAATATTCTTTTCTTGACCAATTTAAGTTTATTAACAATAGAAGACAATCTCTCTCTCTCTCTCTCTCTCTCTCTCTCTGACCACCATTCTTCAATGAGCCTGAACAAAAACTCATGTTGCATCCACATATTCTCAAACTTGAAGGGGCGACAATGGGGTCTTACATCTTCCAGTATCTCTAAAAGTATTGGGACATGGACTAATCCTCAAATTGGCAAGATGGAAGATCTTAAGTTGAATGGGAAAATCACTAGATCACCTTTGATCAATTATACCTATATTAAGCTTTCATATCATTCCCGATTAAATTTAAATAGTATAATTAATTTAGGTAGTTAATTTGAGTTTATCAATAAATCTATCTATTTTAATCTAATCTAATAAAAGAGGCCTAATCAAATCAATGCTTAAATATGCTTTTAAATAAAAAAATATAATATAACAACAATTTTAATCTAATAATTTCCCAATATTTATTCAATCAAAATGACTGATAACTATTTTCAGCTAGGAAGGGCTAAAATGGTTCAGACAAATTTCATAATTCCTTAGAGGATAATGAGTGTCCTTATGTTATTTTTGTTCAATGCAGTATGTCCTATTTTTTTTTTATATCTTCTAAGTAAGCTGATAGTTTTACTTCTTTTCTAATAGTTTTTCTCATTTGTTAATATCTACAATCTCTCTTTTCTCTTCTTATTATAAATATATATGTCAAATAACTAAATAAAAAATATCGCTAAGGAAGACAATAATATATTTCTAGCTAATTTGCCAATTTTGAATGTGGACAACGAATCCATGTTCAGTAAGGATTATTAATTATAAAACCTGACTTTAATGCACACTTTGGTGCCATCTTTCTTTCACGGTCTCTTATAAAATTTTCATACATTTTTTGGCAAATGAAGTTTTGTATCTAGATGAAAAACTTAGGAATCCTCAAGTTCATTTTAACATAAAACTTTTGAACTGCTAACATAGAGAGAGCACCGTGACAATGGTGATTGTGTTGATAATGATACCTTTGGTGGTTCATATGAAACCAATCAAGCACTTTCTGAGCCAGCTATTAATATTAAGACTTTTCTTGAGTGTCATTCATCCTAAATAGTTAAGGATGTAATTCGGCTATAGGACTGCTTATAGAGGGCCAATCCATATCTGAAGAATATGGTGATAAACAGATCATTAGGTATCATTAGGGTCCTAACGTGTTTTAATGGATCCTAATGAGACCTAATGTGTTCTAATGGGTCTTAATGTGTTGTAATGGGTCCTTGTGTGTCCAAACGGATCTTAAGAGGTCCTAGGACCATTTAAGACCCATTAGGACCCATTAAGATGCATTATGACACATTAATACCGTTAAAACACATTAGGACCCTCTAGAGCCTCTAGGATATAGATTTTGTTTTTTTATCTTTATGTCTAATTATTGGTTTAATTTGGCTTCTGTTATAAATGTTATTCATTTAATTTGTAGTAACAGCCATGTGTAGAAAAGCAAGGGCCTTTATAAGTACCGCTACAATATTTGCTGCAATACCCTGGAGGCATCACATAATTATTGCCGTCTGTTTAATTACAACCACATTAGTAAATTATGTATTTCAGAATCTATTCAGTAAATAAATATAAATATTGATTAAAGAGAAGGAGAAGAAGAATGTATTTTACCGCACGCAAAAGCGGTGGAGGCCACGACCAACAACAAGAGTACGAATCCGTACACCTTCGCCATTTGCTCAGGTTTCTATTCTGTGAGAAAAAAGTTTAATAGTCGAAGCAGGCAATTTATTTATTTATGGAATCTCCCGTTTGATGAAATTCTATCTAAACTCCAAAAAAATAAATTTTAATAATGCCCAATTTGGAGTTTGCAGTGGGAGTTGAAATTAACTTGGCTATCATCGGCTGTCACAGATCTTATTAAACTATTTTTCCTGATAAAGAAATCGTAATATTAAAGAGAAGAAGAATGCATTTTACCACACGCAATTTGTGCAGCCAGTTTAATCATGCTACTATTTATAGTCTATGTAAAACTTTCAATGACAATGCCCAATTTGGAGTTTGGAGTTTAATCATGCTACTATTTATAGTCTACTCCAAATTAACTTGACTATCATCGTCTGTCAAGAATACACTTTTGATACAACTATTTTTTCTTATATGTTTAATAAAGAAATAGTAATATAAATTTATATCAAACATAATAATTCATAGTCGAAGCGGGCAATTTATTTATTTATGGAATCTTTTGGCTTGATGAGTTTCTATCTAAACTCCAAAATAATTACCCATCAAGCCAAACACCCCATCTCGCTTGAGTGGCTTGCCTTAGGCTGGTTTGAGTCGTCCTTCCCAATAAATTCATATAAGAATACTAAGATAATAAACTAAGATCAATCTTCTATTAGCCTATCTCTATCTACATTAGTCTTGACCAATTCTCATATCATCTATTCATATATTTTAGATTTCATTTCATTTCATTTGCACTCTTTTCTGTTGGGAAGAATCATGCTCATGATCTATTGCTACAAGTTCAAATGATTTTTCATAGTTTTTAAGTTAACCCTTTCAAACAATTCAGTTCATATGGTTCCTATGAGCTTGTATGCATATTATTTTGGATCAATTGCATATGGCTATGTAATTAAAGATAATATTTAGAATATAATCTAATAATTAGATTACGTAATCATTTAAAGATCAATTTGTCTAATGCATTTCAATTAGAGTTGCAATAAACATACTACGGTTATGTATATCACAAGATTACCTTTTATATCTCTAAATCTTGTGAAATTGGAAATAAGATTTGAATACTAGCCAATAAAGTTGCATAATCATTCCTCTTATAAAAAAATTTGAGTACAAGAGAACTATGAATCATACAATTTGGAGACTATTGGAGTTGATTCCAAGGTGAGTGGGTCTTCTTCCCCTCCATATTTTTTGCATTTTGATACTTTTGTGGGGACTTGGAAGAATTTTTTTGTGAAAGCCCATACACCCTTGAAAGGTGGGGTTTTGGTTGATAAGTTGGATGTTGGTACTTGCATCAACATATTTGGCCCTTCCCTTGATTGGTATATTACTAAAATGCAAAACTCTTTGCTAAATTTGGAGGTTGTCATCCTAACATTGTTCTAGCAAGAAAGTGGGTAGCATCTTCTTGGGTTATGAAGGGCTCTGTTTTGATTTCTGTCCTCCCTAAGGGTTGTTTTTTCTTCTCTTTTTCCTTGAAGGAAGACTATGTTTATATCGTTGTTGTTAGGCCATGGTTTTATAACAAATAAACCCTATAGCTTTGCAAATGGAGATTGGGTTTTGACCTAGTTGGGCATCTTTATTGTGTCATCCTGACCTGAGTCTATCTCTCTAGCTTACCTTTGGAATTATGGGATGAAGAAGTGATTGCAAGCTCCTTCATGGAATTATTGGGTGTGGACATCGCCATTACAAGTAGAGTTAGGTGAACAATTTGTTTTCTCTATATTTCAGTGGTTCATAGTACCTTTCTTTCAGTGTCGATTAAGTTGAAGTCTCGATTAGGCTCCTAGAAATAGATGCTTGAATTTGAGAACTCTACCCCGTTTTTCCAAATTATTTCTTCTACTATCCACCTTAGTTTTGAATGTCTTAAGTTTGAAGAGAAATATTCCTTAGGAAAAGATAAAGTTGGGGAATCTATTTTTTCCATCAAATCTCTTATCTTGACTTTGCTATCGTTAGTCCCATTTGGTGAAAAATGTATTCTTTGATCCTCTTCGGAAGGCTTTGTCTTTGAGAAGGAGGTAAAGAATATGGATGCTTTCATGCTGGAGATAGAACCTTATGGTATTGTGGAACAGGGGTCCACTGGTGTTTCTCTAGTGGTGGGCCTTCCTCATGTTTTGGACTCCCAACCATGCCTGCAGTTGGTTCTGTTTGGTGAATCTTTTCTAACATATTCACCCCCTTTTGTTCATCACACGACCCCTATTCATATTACCCATCATTTATCATCTCCCTCTTTCTCTAGGTTATTCCTTATGGTGGCCCATTCCCTCCCCTCCCCTTCTACCCATTCTACTCCCTCCTCTCTCCCTCTTATTTTAATGGATAATGAATCCCCTCGTTTGGCTTCTGATCTGAAGGTTCATAAATTGGTAGATGTGAGGAACACAAATAAAAATGGTCATAGCTCGACTAAATATATTCATGAGACTAGTATATAAAGGGATATGGAAAGTTATAGCTAGAGTATCTTGGAGATTGTTGAGATGTTGTTAAGATTATGCATTCAAATGTTGGCATTAATGTTTTGTCATTGATGTCAACATATTCCTACTGTTGGATATAGTATTCCTAGTTTTTTTAGTGAGATGATTTCTATGGTACGACTACTCTATTTAGGATCTGATGTTGTGATCGTATAGTTTTGTTCTAGGATCTATGTACTTGATATTGTTCAACTTGCGAAGGTTCAAATGTTGTTTTGAAAGAGTTATGATGGATTTATCAAAGACTACTATTTTGGTTGTTAGGTCTATGACACTGTTTTAGTATTTGGATTGGTGTGGATCGGTTATACAATATTTTTGGTTGCTAACTTGACAGTTATTTCAAGACATGGATGTGTGTCCTTAGCTTGAGTGATCATGATTTGGATGCTGGCAAGCTAATTTTCTTTTAGGACAGTGTGTGTTCATTAGTGTTCCTCATGAGCAATGTAGAGAAGTGAATGAATTTTATGACAAATATGTTCATGTTGATGTATTCATATTTCACGTTCTTTTTTATGCTTCTTTATCATATCCTATTCATGTTACTAAATTACATTGGATTATGTCATCAGATTTGGTGTATTTCATGTGGCGTATTAATGTGCTTACGATTTCTTGGCTGACTTGGTGATGTAGTATGTTGTGAGTTTTTTGGTGTGATCTATGGATCTTGAGCATGTTCGAGATGTTGATATGGATCACTTCTATTTCTTAGACAATGTTTAATGGATCACATTGAGTAGTGAGGTTTAATGTATTAATGTTTTGTAATTAGGTCCCTGGCAGACCTAGTTGAGATAAATTGATGTAATGTGTATCTATATGTAATAATTATGTAATTGTGAAGGCAGGAAAGAGAGCTTTGATCTATAGTGTATGATGCTGAACTGGAGGTCACAGCGGTGGTGAAGCTCAAAGAGAGTAAGTTCCTCTAGATTCTAAGGGAGGGCAAAGGAACCATTGACAAGAAAGATATAGCCCATGGATAGACTACCAATCACACTGGGACAACCTTCAACAACCTCCTCACTGAGTTCCTCCAACAGGTGAAGGAGGGAAACCCAGGTGTAGCCACTAATGCTGAGCCCCTCTTCGGTGCACACAAAATAGTCAGGTACAATGTAGTCTCCCCTGGCTCTACTAAGTCTGATGCTGAACATGAAGACCCTCTTGAGTAACACTGGTTACAGCTTCCCAATAGTTTTATATTTTTCATATGTATCCATCGTAATATGAATAATCTATAATTTTGAGATACAAGTCTTTAATTCTTGCAATTGTCCACAACCTCCAATTGATCTTAGTCCAATACCTCCAAATAATCATATAGAACCCTAAAAAATTTCATCACACCAAGAATGAGAATTTTCTAATAGTGGAAAGAATAGATTTGGGGCATTTTGTGTCCAAACCCTAACTGGTTAGGGTTTATGAACTACTTGCACAAAGTTGAATGGATCTTCCTTGTTACTGAATGGAATTAAATCCCCTAAAAATCTATATGCATTTCATGATCCACCCACTTAGTTGTCAGACTATACATTGTAGATAATCACAAAAATGTGTGTATAAACATGAATCAAAAGTAATTTTATTCACATGCAATCCCAAAATCCATGAAAAAAACCCCTTATGCCTTGACCAAAAGAGGCTTATATTATCATATTACAAATTTTCCAACCAAAATCAACCATCTTTTGAATGTGGTGATCATTGCAGATGCAAAGTACAACTTTTGATAAGAAAAGTTGCAAAATTTGCATTAGCAACTTTTTGACGACTTTTAAATTTTTGTTATTTTTTGACACACTAACTTCCTAGACCCCTAAAACTCAACCACACATGTCTATTAAGGCATACAAACACCCAAAAAAAATATTTCACTCCCTTCGCATAATCTTGGGAGGTTTGACCATCTAGGTCCTAAAAGAGTACATTGTTGATAATGGCATAGACGCCTTACAAAATTACAAAACATAATTTAAAAATGGTTCAAGGGACCTTACTAAAACACAAAACATATGAAAATATAAAAAAACATTCCAAGAGCCTACATGGCTCCCATGATCTCATAGGTTCTCATGCACCATAATTTGGGGGGTAGAAGAACTCAAGTCCTCTGAGGAAGTAGATCTGCAATAGAAGTTCCATGCTTCAGTATGTCTTCTTCACTCATCCAAGTTGCATCCTCCTATGATAGGCATTTTTCATTTAACCAAATAATCTTTATAGAAGTTTCTCCTAGTTCTTTTTGCTTCTCTACTATGGAGGATGCATTCCAACTTAAATGGTTGGCTCGGAGGCAACTCTTGAACCTAATATTCAGACTTTTATTATCATCACATGCATTAGAACCTGCATCCAAAGGACCTTTATATGCATAAAAAATAGAATTATTAACAATTAGGGATATACCTATCCCAGGTGGAAATGCAATTTCATAGGCATTGTTGCCAAATTTGTGAATGATTGTACAAGGGCATATCTTTTCCACCAACATTTTGTGTTAATTCTCCTTATGGAGTCTCTCTTTCTTGAGATGTGTCATAACTAGGTCTCCCACCTTTAATTGAATATATCTCCTCTTCATATCTTCCATCTCTTTATGGCCCTTGGAAATAAAATTACAATAACATTACAAATTTATGGCCTTTGGCAAAGGTGTGACAGTACCTTCAAAGCTTCAGATAATGCCCAATTTGGAGTTTGTAGTGGGAATTCAAATTAACTTGGCTATCATTGGCTGTCACATATCTTATTAAACTATTTTTCCTTATAAAGAAATAGTAATATTAAAGAGAAGAAGAAGAATGCATTTTACTGCACACAATTCGTGCAGCCAGTTGAATCATGCTACTATTTATAGTTGATGTAAAACTTTAAATGACAATGTAAATTAATGACATCATTGTACTCCATTGTAAATTAATGATAATGCACAATTTGGAGTTTGCAGCTCTACTCCAAATTAACATGACTATCATCGATTGTCATGAAAGAATACACATTTTATACAACTATTTTTTCTTATATGTTTGATAAAGAAATAGTGATATAAATTTATATCAAACATAATAATTTATAGTCAAAGTGGGCAATTTATTTATTTATGGAATATTTATTTATTTATGGAATCTAAACTCCAAAATAATTACTTCTAATCACTACTTAGTAGCGATGTAAAACTTTCAATGACAATAAAAATTAATGGCCTTTTGAATAGTCATGATGGTAAAAACATAAAATTTCAAAGTTTATATCTCTGGTTTTTAAATTTACATTCAAACATGGGAATAAAACTTTCAAATAATTATTAGATGTTGTATATTTATCTCTCTTTTAATTGAATGACCCAAAATTTTAAACAGATTAAAGAACACAGAAGTATTACATCAGCAGCAAAAACAAATCAATAGGTTAATTTTTTAAATCTTTTAATGACATTTTAATATATAAGGAAAAAATATAATAGATTATGTTGTGACAAAATAGTAGTGAATTGAATTTGTGTTTGAAAATGAGTCTCATTTGAAGTAAAAATAGACAAATCATAAACAAGGTTGGTAACTCAATGATAGGAGGTCCTAGGTTCCACTTCTAATTATTACATAAAAAGCTTAATAGAGTTGGACCTAGGGAGAATCGCCAAATCTTTCACGCTAAATACTCCACGGTAACTCATGGAGATACTAAAAAATGAGACACATCTAAATTGAAGATGGACTATTCACAAAAAGAACCAATAGCTCATTGATGAACACGCTTATACAACATATGGAAGGTCTAAATTCATTTTTTAACTAATTTATTGAAAATATAACAAATTAAACATACAAAACAAAAATATGAAAAATTATAATATCTTTAAATTTTTCTCAAACTTAAATTCAAATTTTCTCAAACTTAGAGTAGAAAACTTTTCAAGCTCCTATTATATATATAGTTAGAAAACTAAGAGGGGGCGTGAATCAGTGACCTCAAAAATATTCCAATAAATCAACTCAAAAACTTAGTACCACAATAGTAAGCCTCTAGTTATCTTTAGTCCTACAAGATGAATGCCTTAAAACAATCTTAACAAATAACTACTCCTCAGAGTTCACTGTTAAAACTTATTTTTACTATTTACCGATTAGCCGTCTTTCATTTACCAAAAAATAGTAAATTGCTTACTGTATACCGATCAATCTAGATTACTTATGTGTAATGCAAAACATTAAAGTAATGACTCATAAACAAATTGACACATGGATTTTTAACGTGGAAACCATGTTAAGGGAAAAACCACTTGGGACCGGTAACCCAAAATTTTCACTCTTCTAAAGTGAGCTCGGTGAAGAGCCAACCCTGTTAAAGATTACAATCACACTGTTAGGTGTGACCTTTTTAGAGGATTTAAATACAATAGTTTTTCACTTGATATCAGGCATCTCTATGCTACCTTCTATGACTAAACCCACTGTAGTTTTTCAAATGGTATCTGACATCTCATGCTATCTTCATGATAAAAAAATTTGATACTCTTTTGGATGTATCTCAATATAGAAAGGATTGTTATGTCCTAGTTGGTTAAGATACTTCCTGGTCCAATGGTTAAACTAAAATAGTAAATGATTTGTTCACACATACAACTTAGACTTACAAATTTTTAGATCTATTGTAAGCTCATAATACCTTTCTAATCAATGTATACTTTCACTACCTTTGCTCAACTTCTTTCTGCTCGGTGATGTTTTTCTTCTCTTTTTCTTTCTCTCCACAAAAATATTTAGGTCTTTCCCCAACTTGATTGATCAGGACTGTATGAAGTTGTTCTTCATCAATTTCTCTATAGCATCTTCTTTCTCTATTTACTCCCCTAATTCATAATGAATTAGATTGTCTCTTTATAGACATGATATCATAGTTTCTCACTTCTTGATTTTCTTGTTCTTGGCATGATCCACAATCTTAGGCAATCTTTCTTTAAAGCTTCACTTAAGTTTTATCTCATAGAATTCTCCTTGACAACTGGATCTAAAATAGCTTTAAATCTTTTACTTATCTCTGGTTTTAACTTGTCAATGAAAACAATGTTAACAACTAGTTAACTCTATCTTTAGCTCTTTCCAGTTGAGTATTTTGTCATTTCTGAACTTCAATTAATTTTAGTGTTTAACTCTTTGATAGCTTCGGTTAGCACTTCTGTTCTCCTTGGTCAACTCCATCGGGGTTGTCTGTCTGTAGGGGTTGTCTGTCCATCGGGCATCACTGTGAAGTTCTCGTCGGTAATGCTTGTGATTCTTCTCGACAGTAATGCTTGTCAGTTTTATTATTCAGGCATCACTATGATTTTTCTCTTGGGTTTCTCTATCTGTCGGGTTCCACTAACTGTCGGTGTTTCTAGTCACTTAGTGAATGCTGATCTATAATGCATTACTGAAAGCATAATCTTTTTCTCTCTGATTCTCTGAAGTCTTTTTGACACTTTATATATAATCGATCAGATTATATCAAATTTACATCAATGACAATACAATCCATTAACTGATTTAATGTCTTGCATTATCTTTCTGCATTTCAGTGATCAACTTAACATCTTCAAACATTCAATTAGTTATGTCATCAATCTCTCTCTTTGGCATTGATGGAAAGACACTATGTATTATCACACTATATTATTACTAATACAATATGAAATATAATAGTTGAAGTTCATCAATCTCTCCTATTATAACTAATACAAATGTTGGGCTCTCAGTAAGCTCATATAGCTTAGATTTGTTTATTGCAGAGTGTATTTCTTCAATCTTTAATCCCTTTACTGGATATATGTATCAGCTTCTGATTATGTTTTTGATATGTGCTCTGCCTTGACTATTCCTCTACTTGATCATCTCTTTTTCATTTGACAACAATCTCTCCCTTAGTATGTATTTTATCCCTCATGTTACTTCTCTCCCTTTGATGGATATTTCATATTTAATCTCTCCCTTTAGATAATGATTAACTCTCCCTTTGAATTCTTAGGAGCTTCTCTCCATGGATAATGATATAATCTTTTCTTGATAAGGAGATAATGATATAATCTCTCCCTTTGACAACAATTCCAAACGATTCTTCCATATCATCTTCCATCCCCATTTGTAATATACTCCTTGAATTTCCCTATCCATCAGAAATACAGTGACTCAGGTGTTCGATGTAGGTATGTACCTTGTTGTGCATAGATGTATCACTGCAGTCCATCTGTTGCTTTCATCAACATGAATGATCTTCTGATTTGTGTGTAGGCCGATGCAGTCTCCTAGTTAGCTTACTGACTGATAGACAAGGGATGTACCCCTAGTCTCTGTCTCAGGTACTCAAATGTATCTTTTGGAAATGGCTTAGTGAATATATCAGCTAATTGTTCCTTTGATTGAACATATTCTAGTATCACTTCTTTTGCTTGCACTTGTTATCTTAAGTAGTGATACTTGATAGCAATATGCTTAGTCTTAGCATGCATGACTAGATTCTTTGATATGTTTATTTCACTGGTATTATCACAATAGATAATCACTGGTTCAAGAAGATTCATATTGATACCTTCCAACAATTGTTTGATCCATGCAATATTGGAGCAATTTGCAGCAACAACCACATATTCTTCTTCTGCACTAGACTATGAGATGCATCCTTGCTTCTTTCTTATCCATGTGACAAGTCTCTCACCCATGAATAATGCTCCTCTAGTTGTTCTGTTTCGGTCATCTATGTTTCCATCCCAATCTACATTTGTATAGACTTGAAGCTCAAATTTTCCTTCTCTTTTATACCATAAGCCATAGTCCTCGGTGTTGTTTAGATATCTCAAAATTCTCTTAACAGTAGTCATATGTGATTCTTTGGGATTAAAAAATAATCTTACAACTATTCCAACTGCATGTACTATATATGGTCTGGTATGAACAACATACATTAGTTTTCCAATCATTGATCTATACAAGGTCTGATTTACCTCATTTGACTTATCTTTCTTTGTCAGCTTACATCTGGTAGCCATAGGTGTTCCAACTGGTTTGGAATCTTCTATCTTGAATATCTTCAGCACTTCCTTGATGTATTTGGACTGAGTGATATATATGCTTGCATCTTGTTGAATAATCTATAGACCAAGAAATAATTTGATCTCCCCAAACATAGACATTTCAAACTCTTTGCTCATTTCATTAGAAAAGGATTTACATAACATTTCATTTCCCCCAAAAATTATATCATCAACAAATATTTCAGCAATCAGAATATTACCGTCGATGTCTTCTTTTAAGTGTAGATTGTTACTTTCACTTGTTCTTACAAATTCAGTGCTTATGAGATAGGAGTGAATTATTTCATACTAGGCTCTAGGTGCTTGCTTCAATACATACAAGGCTTTATGTAGTCTACATACCATGTTTCTCTTGTCTCGATCAACAAACCCTTCTGGTTGTTCAATGAATAACTCTTCTTCCAGTATTCCATTTAGGAATGCAAATTTGACATCCATCTAGTATACCTTGAATCCTTTGAATACAACATAAGCAAGTAATATTCTTACTCCTTCTAGCCTAGTAACAGGTGCAAAGGTTTCACCATAATCAATAGCTTCTTCTTGTGCATACCCCTTGCATACTAATCTTTCTTTATTCCTTGTGACTTCTCCATTCTCATTCACCTTGTTTCTGAATATCTATTTGGCACCGATGACAATCTGGTCCTCTGGTCTCGATACTAGTATCCATGTATTGTTCTTCTCAATCTATTCTATTTATTAATTCATAGCACTGACCCATTCCTCATTTTCAAGTGCGGTATTAATAGATTTAGGCTTAAAATCACAAAGTAAATATTTAAAGGAAACTAAGTGTGCAGAAAATAGTTCCCTACGCTAAACTCTTGAGAAGAGGATCGTGTAAATTAATATTTAACCCTTATCAGTTACAGAATGATAATACAATAACATGCATATATAGAAAAATAAGAATGACACAATGATTTACCCTGGGGAAAACCTTTCAGTAAAAAACCCCAGCACTCCAAAACCTGCACAATGTATTAATCAAAAATATTGTTGTTTACAATACACTTGCACTGCAAGTTCTTTCAGGAGATATGGTGCAGGGGCACCAAGATCAGGCACAAGACCTCAGAAGCATACTAGGGTCACTAATAGATCCTTGGGTGGAGTTGAAGGAAAAATGACCATCATGGGTCATTTGATATTGTAATAGACCTTAAAAGGTCATTTTATGTTATTTCACGGCCATTAGAGCCATTAAGTTGTGATAAGTGTTCAATTTTTCCATATAAGGCATATGTTCCCTTGAGGCAAATTTGTAAGGGTTAGTAGGGTAGTATGTGTGGTTTTATTATTGATCATTGAAATCATGGTGTAAAGGTCTTTAATAAGACCAAATCAATGTAAATGTCCAATATTGAATGGGAAGAAAGGGAAAAAGTTGTCTAACTTGACAACTAGAATGTCAAGTAGACAACCAAGTTAGTATTAAGTGGGAAACTAACCAAAATATGGTTGAAATGTGGTTGGGTGATTGTATTTCAGTCCAAGGAGGATAAAAATTCTATAAAAACAATGTAAATCCAAGCCATGAGAAGTGGTGGTCGAGATTGGGAAGAAGAGTCAATAAAAGTTTGAAATTCTGTAATTTTTTGTGATGTTTCTCTGTATAACAGTCTGAAAACGTGGATTGTTTGGCATTATTTTAACATTTTAGTAGTCCAACATTATATTCATTGGAAAGGAAATTGAATAAAATTTAATTTGTATTTGGAATGAGCAATTTTCATTGAGTATAGTGAAAGTTATTGTTATTTTTCTGAAGACTGCTATAAACCCTCATCTAGGATGTTCCAGGGTGATTTGATGTGAAAATAATAGTTGCACATTGAATAAAGTCTCCATCCTTGGGGGAAATATGGTGGACATAATGAATATTGATTCCCCCATGTGTGCAGGTGTTTATTCAGAGTTTTGGCATGCACTCCATTGAAGGAAAGTGACTGATGACAGTCAGGTTGAAGGAATAACTGTCTTGAAAAGTTTAGTCTTAGTGCGGGGGACATATCTCCATATTGAACCGTTGGATCTAGCCAAATTTTGGATATATTGGAGAGGGAAAAAATTTCCCAAATCTGACCAGAGCGATTGAAGAAATCTGATTGGCGTGAAAATTTATGAATGACTGTTATCGGGTCTATTTAAGGGGCAGTGACATGGTGGTTTGTGATGAATTTTCTTCATGAATATGTTGGGAAAGTTTAATGAAGGGATTTGGTATTTTGTGGGGATGATATGAATCCATTTATTTTATTGAGGGACATGAAAATGTATTTAAAATGTGTAGAGTGGGTGGTGGCACAAAATGTTACTTGTGCACTCTGATTGCTCATGGTGTGGATTGGATCAATGTGGATGATCCTAGAGAATAACTAGTTGGTGTTGGATAGAACCCTGTTGCAGTCCCTCAAATTTGCATATTGAAAGTCCACCATACCACCTTTGTATCAAGATAATCAACACTTGAAGACAAATCAGGTAGCATAACAATATTCCAACAATACAATAACTTCACTCTACAATTTGCAACCCTAAAAACTCTTATATCATGTGCTTCCCTTTTTAGGGCAACTTCCAAAGATAACGTATTAGGGTTTACCATTCTCTGGAAAAATAGGAAACCCGAACCCCAGGTACTGTAGAAGAGTGTAAAGTACTCAACATGATCAGTTTCCACATGTATTTTATGTCTTCACCCGTCATCTAATCTTTCACAATTAGCTCCTACAAATATTAATGACCGTCATAGGAATCCGTCATAACCATTTCAGTCATGATTACCTTACACATTGTCCAAAGTGTCGATATTTGGAAAATAACCTCTACCACAGATTGGGATGCCTAGATCCACTTAGACCAAGTTTGATCATCCTTGTCATCTTCTAAGTGGAGTGAAAACACAACATGTCCACTCAACTAAATGACAGAACGGATATCAAACTTAAATACATTATTTGCATATAATTAATTACAAAACAAATAATATCAAATGTAAGGAAATATACAAGGTTGAAAAACCTTATTCCTAAAAAGAGGTCTCAAAGCTGATGTAGGAGATCTATTAACCAGATAGCAAGCAATGGCCACATCTTCAGCCCAAAACCTTTGTTCGAGGCCAGCTCCACTAAGCATACTCCTAGCCTTCTCCATCAGTGTCCTGTTCATTCTTTCTGCAACTCCATTTTGCTGTGGGGTATAAGGAGTTGTCTTATGCCTCTGGATCCCTCATTCTTTACAAACTGTTCAAACTCTACCAGACAAAACTCACCACCATTGTGAGTTCTCACACACTTAATTCTTTTACTAGTCTGATTCTCTACGAGAGATTTAAATTCAATTTATTTAATTAAAATTTAGATTTAACCTCACGATCCTAAATTTCCAACATTTTTGCATGATCCTCTTCTCTATGATCATCCAACTAATGGCACCACAAAACATAGTGAACACATAAGCACTGGTGGATCACTTGTTGTCAATGTCACCTACCCAATCTGAATCCACAAACCCACGAATACAAAATGAATGCGGAGCTCCAAAAGAGTTTCCATGGTAGCATATGGAATACTATGATGTACCCTTCAAATATTTGAACACTCTCTTAACTGCATCCCAATGTACCCATCCAGGTTTAGCCATAAACTGACTAAGGACTCCCACTGCTTGGGTAATGTCTGATCTAGTACAGACCATAGCATACATAAGGCTTCCAATTGCACTCGCATAAGGTACTTTTCTCATGTCCTCCACCTCACTAGGAGATTTTGGACAATCATCCATAGATAACTTTGTTCCCATAGAAACAAGAACACACAATGGTCTCCAATCTACCATGCTGAACCTGGCCAACACAGACTTCACATACTTAGTCTGAATCAACCAAAGTTTTCTGTTAGATCTATCTCTGCTGATTTCCATTCCCAAAATATACCTAGCTGCCCCTAGATCTTTCATCTCAAACTGTGCTGACAACTGAGACTTCAAATCAGAAATCATACCCATACCCTTCCCAATAAACAACATATCATCAACATATAATGCAATAATAAGAAGGTGATCATTGTAAACTTTGAAATAAACACAATGATTTGATTTCGATCTCAGGAAACCAATCAACAACACAAAGGCATCAAATTTAAGGTACCACATCCTAGGAGGTTGTTTCAAACCATATAGAGACTTCTTTAATATACAAACCAAAGACTCTTTACCTTTTTGAATATAGTGCTGAGGCTGTGACATATAGTTCTCTTCTTCCAAATCACCATTAAGGAAAGTTGTCTTCACATCCATCTATTCTACCTCTAAATCATACGATGCTACTAGAGATAATAGAAATCTAATCGATGTAAGCTTTGCAACATGAGAAAATATTTAACTATAATCAATTCCTTGCATCTATGAATACCCCTTTGCAACCAATCTGGCCTTGTACCTCTCAACACTGCCATCTGCACATAATTTCTTCTTAAACACCCATTTGCTTCCAACAGGTTTTTGTCCTTTAGGCAGAGGTACTAGGTCCAAAGTTTTGTTCTTCTCCAATGAAGCCATCTCATCATCCATGGCCTCAATCCAGGAACCCACATCTTCCATACCTATAGCCTCTTTCATAGATCTAGGCTCATCATTGTTTGTAATCAAGGCATAAGCACAACTGGAATCTAACATAGAAAATCCAAACCTCTATGGTTGCTTTCTTTCTCTCGTGGATCTTGTCAAGGGCTGAGGTTAAGATTGTTCTACCTCTTCTTCAAAAATTTATGATCTGCTAGAGCTCTCCTCATCATCAGATCCATCACTATCTCTCTATTCAGTCTTCTCAGGGGTCGAAGGCAACTGAACAACATCTTCTTTCATTTATTTTTCATCTGGCTGTAGCACAACAGGAGAAGGTGTTAGCTCTCTCAAAATAACATTTTCTCTAAAAAAAACCTTACCAATCATAGGATCCCAAAGCTTGTATCCTTTCACACCAACACTGTAGTTGATGAAGATACATTTTACAGCCTTGTTTTCCAACTTAGATCTTTTCTCCTTAGGCACGTGTGCATAAGCTTCACAACCAAAAACATGAAGATATCTAACTGAACACTTCTCACCATACCAAACCTCCATGGGTGTCTTACAAACAAGAGATAATGTAGGAGATCTATTAACTAGATAGCAAGTAGTGGCCATAGTTTCAGCCAAAAACTTTTGTTCGAGGCCAGCTCCACTAAGCATACTCCTAGCCTTCTCCATCAGTGTCCTGTTCATTCTTTCTGCAACTCCATTTTGATGTGGGGTATAAGGAGTTGTCTTATGCCTCTCGATCCCTCATTCTTTACAGAACTATTCAAACTCTGTCAGACAAAATTCACCACCATTGTGAGTTCTCACACACATAATTCTTTTACCAGTCTGATTCTTCAACATTGTTAAAAATTGGGATTTTAGTTATTGGCAATTATTATTATTGTCTTAGTGTGGCTTATTTATGTTGTTAAGGCTAGTCCCGATCCATAGGATATTGGAAGTCCATTTATTTTGGAAAAAGAGTGGAGGAAAGACTCGATGGTGAAATGCTCGAAAGCATTAAAGACTAAAAATGGTTTCTAAGAACTTTTACGCAAATCTTTAATACGTTCAATCCTACACTGATATCAGGAAGTTATCGAGCTAGTTGTGCCCATGAAGGAACCATGGAAGAGTTTTTTGATAGCCATGTAATCAGAGCCCAAGAGTCATGTGACCAATGATAACATATATCATTTGGGACTCGGCTTTGCACTATGAAAAGGTGGCAGCTAGTTTAGTGGAGAAGGTGGCGGATAAGGTGGAGGACTGTGTGTCGATAGTCACGCAAGAAGAAACCCACAAGTGACTTGTTTTGTAGAGTGATGTGCTCGAGTTGGAACCACAACACATGGTGATGAGCATAATTGTAGACTGTAAGAACCAGGGACTGAGATCTTGGTGCAGAGTTGATTGTTGTCGACCTTTGATAATATAAAAGGTGTCCTTCGAAATAGCAAAGGTGGTGGTCTACCATGCATGTGGGTTCGTGCTTCGATAAGAATCGCAAGGTGTGCCATCTCAATGAATGGGGATCGACAAATGAATTAAGATCATGGTGGATTGTGAGCCTCCAACAAATTTTTTAGATATAGTTAGATAGAATAATATGCAGAGATAATAATATCTCCAATGTAGATTTCAGGAAGCCAATAACATATATGTAGAGTTCCGCAAGAATGTGTAGAGGTTTGTAGAACAGAGGACTTGGTGCATTTTGAACTACATCAGAATGGTATCAGAGCCAGAAAAAGCTCTGGTGTTTTGGTGGGTAGAGATATAACTGCTAGCATGTGGATCCATCATAGCTACAATAAGGATGCAGTTGCGATGGTGTGTGTGAAGCTCTCAAGCTGGGATCTTGATACTATCTCCATCAAGATGAAGCTGGGTAGAAGGTACAAGAGAGAAACCACTAAGAGAAGGGTGGGAAGCATCTTCTATAATCTTGTGTGGATAAGATGGCAGTAGGGTGGTAGTGTGAAGACCTAGCATGAAGAATGATGGCTAGCATCCCGTATGCACTCCAATGATGGGAGTCATTTGAAAGAGAGAGAGTCGTGGACAAAGCGATCGGGGTTAAAACTTGTATCTTTCTTTTAAGGAAATAATTCCATGTCCTTATACTATAATCATCTATAAAAGATAAAAAATATATAGATTTGGAGAGTGAAGGAACTTTAATAGTGTTGGTAAACAGATTGTTCTTTTCAATTTAACTCCAAAATACCCAAAATGTTGAAGAACAATCGAATACGACAGTTGGAAAATTGTTATTGAAAATATTAATTTCCCTCTAAATTTAAAGGTATAGCTCCCTTATATGAATGATTTTCAGTGAATTTTTCTCTTTCCTAATCTAACAGGGGTATGTTCTTAACCTGAGAATAGAAGAGGAAAACCAAGCTAATCCTAGGCAGGAAATAGCTCACATAGGACAAACTCAACTCTAAATCTAGCCAACTCTGAGATTTCATCAATCAGATTAACTCCCAAAATTGGTAATGCATAAAATTCTACTGAAAATGTAGATGCAAGACTGAAGATTAATGATGAAACAATAATGAATCAATCTATATCACAAGAACATTTCCCAAACTAAAAATAACAATGAGTTTCCCCTTTAGCTAATTGTATCAAATCGTAATATAGATCTCTGGTTCAAACACAAATTGTAAATCGAACTTAAAAGAAACATCCAAATTCAACAAACAGATAAATCTAATGCAAATGGAACAGATAAAACAATGGTATTCAGACATACAAATTTGACTCAGAAAAATGCTTTCTTTCACACCAAAATTTAGCCGACCTTTGTATTGATTTTGGAAATGGTACATATAGAGTCCTAGATTGGGCTGTTACTAAAAAGGGGTAACCAAAATGGTTCAAATTACCCAACAAGAATTGATAATCAAAAGATTATCCGTTACATTTTGATCAAAATATAGTGCAAAGAGAGAATCTACTTTAAGCTTCAGTTTCGCTCCCCTTGCCTAATTTAGCCCTATAGGCAGTGACAGCTGTGATAACTTTGATAAGTTATTCATGTCTGTTAATGTGTACATTGGTGTATCAGATGAGCCATCTGGAATGCTCTTTAGCCAGACTTTTAATTGCATTTGTCTGATCCTTTAATTCTTCCATGGCTTTATAAACACATTCGCTCAGCTATTGAAGTTCTAGAACTTTGTCCAAGTGTGTGGAAGATGGCTCTAACAACTTGTCTACATAATCAGAGAATGATTTCTGTATGTTGGCCAGTCCTATCATTTCTTTACCTTCTCCACTTGTCTGTTATTCTGTATGCAAACCCTGAAGAATCTTGAAGTCTTTGTTCTGTTCTTCTTTGACCTTAATATCTACTTGTTGCAACCCTGTCTCATCCTAGATAATTATTTCAATTTTGAACTGTAGACTTTCAAGCCACTCGATTAGAGGTTCATCTCCCTTCTGTAGAATCTTGGCTTTCAACACCTCTTTTTTCTTCATCTTCACAGCTACATGGAGCATTACTATGCACTCCTGATACTTCACTCTCTCAGATGCAATAGTTTGTAAATTCTTCTCGATGTTATTCCTTTCTGTCTCCAATCTCAAGAGAGCATTACCTAACTTCTCAACAATTGTCAACCCTTTATATTTGAGCCTCTGACCCCATCCTCTATCGATCTGTGCAAAGTGGTAATCTTCCTATAACTTGGCCAATATAGCTTGATTCTCTACCGCGCTGGGATCAAAGGTAGATTGGGTGTTGGGAACACTTACAATCACGGTGAGGAGCTGTCTTATGAAATTTTTTAGCTCAGCCACTTCTGCCTTTAGTTGAACCTTGGCAGTCTTGAGCACCTTGAGTTCTTCTTCTATAACCACATTAGTGGACTTCCACCAATCTACCTTGGTGTCATGGTGAGATAACCCCATATCGAATGACTGTAACTAAAAATCCGAAGTGGCCATATCTTTGAATCTACCATCTTTGGTTTCTTTTTCTACTTCCATAGTGAAGTGCCTGGTCTCAGGGTCACGATCTAGAGTAGACATCATCTTTACTTTCTTCTATTTTCTCATAGCAGCCTTTGGTTGAAAATCTCATGAAAGATTATCTTTTCTAGAAGCCCCTTCTTCCGCCCTCTTTCTCTTGCATTCCAGAGTATTTTCTATCCATGATTCTGCACTAGTAACTTTGTTGGTAGAAACCAACTCCTCAATGAACAACTTCTTGATGACTAGGAGCATAGCCTTTGGTCTCGAAGAAAATGGATTTACTGAAGTAGGAGAAGAGGACACCAATTTGGGTACTGAAGCGACCTTCTATTTCTTCCTGGCCTCTCTTTCTGATTCTTTGGTTGAAGGAGTATCTTCACCTACTTCCACTATGATGGGGGACCTTCTCCTTAGGGAATCCTAGGTCACGGGGTCAACTAGTACATCTGCTATGACTTCTTTTACTGACCACTCTGGTTCTGCATCCTTGTTGAGTTCCTTTGTTGTTCTGATATTTGGGAGTGAACCTTCTCCACAAGTCTTCTTTGGCTGAACTTCTTTTTCATGAGGTTCATCGCCTCCACCAGCTAGCTAAGACAAACTTTTGGACATAGTTGGGAGTATTACCGAGGAATTTGTTGCAATGTTGGAGGAATCCTTTGTCAAAGTTCTTTGAATAGGAGGCTTCCTTTCTGACCTCTTCCTTCTTCCTGCTATCCATTCAACCCACTGCTATGTCCTGTTATAAATACCACTCATTAGGGTCTACAAGTCACAGATGGCTTGATCAAACATGGGCTCGCAACTGATGGAGAGAGGCTTGATCTTCTTGAGATAGGTGTTATCATACATGTGCTAGCTATCATCTAGTAGCCCTTCAACTACAAAATTGACCTTGAACTTTTTGATTTGTTCAATGGTTAATCTACCATAGAACCTATCTTTTCTCTCTAGATCATCTCTGCAATTTCCCCAGTAGTCTTCAATGTCATCTACATGGTTGATAGCTCCTCCCATTTGTAGATAATCATAAGCATAATTAACTGGATCGTATTGTGGCCTCAGAATATCATAGGTTTCCAATGGAAACCTCTTATAGAATGCCTTTAGGACATTCTTCACTTCAGACCAGGAAGCACAACTGTAGGCACCAATAGTCATGGGGAAGTTGTAGCATTTCTTCTTGGCATCAACACATATCACATTCACTTGCAGAGCTTGTATTATCACCTCCACTAGGAGGATCATATCTGTATGATATCTAGGCAGCTTCAAAGGGAAGTCATCAAAACTTGCAAGATGAAGGTATGAGAAATCTTTGAATTGAATGAAATAGCATCCAAATTGGCTAATGAAAGCCATGGCTTTGGGAGAGAATCTCCTTTCTAGACAGCCTTGTAACTCCTTGCACAATCTCATTGTAAATGAAACATTAACCCAAAGGTATTTTACATAGATGTTATGTAATTGTAAAGAGGGGAAGAATTCATAACTCTTAACATCATTAGGAAATTCCTCTAATCTAGGAAATCCTAGCCAAATTTGTATTGTTTCCAGAATATACAATAGAACTGAAGACATATAAAATTCATTCTAGCACTTAGCACTATTTGGGGCTTCTGAAAGGTTCTCACTTACCATAAGGGCCCAATTGATGAAGTGATGTTGGGAACAGATTACCTGAACTAGGAAAAAGTGATGATCAATAAAATTGAGTGCCTCACTCTCACCTTTGATCCTATGGAGTAAAACCAGAATGTCAATGATTTCCAGCTTCAGCTTAGTGACGTATAATGTCTTTGGCAGCTTCCCTTTGGTGCTCTTGGGTTCTTGAAACCATGATTTCATTATCTCCTTCTTCCAAACTAACTTTTTGGCAATATATTCAGTCACCGCTTGATTGTATGTCATTTCTGAATACTCAACTTTCTCTGGGATGTGAAGTGAGTTCTGAACCGATTCCCTATCAATAGATAGTAGTACCGTATCATTGGGCAAGAGAATTTTCCTGGTATCTGGGTTGTATCGAGTGATGCATTCCCAGATTAATTCTAGGGCTTGAACATCCACGGGAAAACCAGCAGCCTCAACTAATCCGCTCTCCTTCAACTTCTCAGTAATGGGATGTATCTAGTCAACTTTTAATCTGTTCTCAAAGTTCTACATGTCAAAGAACTTTAGAGATGTGTCTGAAATCTTATGCCATTCAAAAGTAATGTCGTTCATTCCATCGAATCCCATGAATCTAGAAGCCATGATTTGAATGATTTAATTTCAGAATGAGGAATATCTTTGAGAATGCAGGGACAAAGAAGAATGAATATTAAAGATTCAAATCTCAGCAATATGTTAAGAAAACAGTGGCTCCTGTTATCAATCTCTAACTGATCTTATAAATTTTGAATTTTTACCGTTTAACAGCTGACTTCCCGCGCCACACAAATGAAAAGACCTCAACATTAATGAAACAGTCCGTTATGAAGTAAAACAACTTTATTTGAATTAATTACCTTTCTTTTACGGGCCATTAAGAAATGTCTTTTCAATTTTAGTAACTGCAACGATAACTTTTCTGAGGTAGCAAAAAATTACTTTTCTACTTCTCCTTTGGGCGGAGAAGTGCTTTTGGAGTGCTCCCGGTTCAAAAATCTGCTAAGCGGGAAATTTGGTCTATCAGGATGCCAAAACGGCATATGTTGATTTCATCTGCCTTCTTTATATCTCAAATTCTTTATGAGACAGGTTCTTCCTTGAAATTGCTTCATTTAAATGGTTTGGCAGAAAACATACTCCGTGGGTCAAAACCCGCTTGTAGGAGTAGGAGAGAAGTCATTTTCCACTTTTCCGCCTTTAGGCTTACTTCCTTGATTTCTTTCTATTGAATAATTCCTCTTGACTTGTAGAGGTGTAATCCAAACACAGCAACCATTCTCTAGCCTAAAGGATCTATTTTAGAGTTGTACTTCTTGCTGAGACATCACTTAGTAGTCATCAATGGAAGATGCACTCTATTGATACTTTTTCGCCAGTGGAGAGGCTCGAACCTGATTTTTTGCCAAGCTACAAAATGAAGGATTATGGCTACATACTTCCATTGTGTGTAACACAAATGTTATAAATCTTCAAACCATAGCCTTTACCAGAGTGGGAACTTAACCTACCCAATGAAAACATAAACTCATAAATAGAAACCCTCCGGTTCACAAAAGAGAAGGCAATTTGGAAAAATATGGTAAAGGCTCCCTAGCCTAAGGTAAAGTTCTCTAGAGTTACACTCAGGACTAACAAGAAGCTTTGAAGACCACCACTATACATTAAACACTCAATTTTGTCAAAAGGGTATGCAGACTAAAGTGGGGCAATAGCTGGCTCTATCTGGGGACTTGGACATTCACATGTCCAAGAAAGGAATCTCAAATCTATGGTTTCACAAATCTCAACAAAAGATGGCTCACAAAAAAACTAAAGAAAGACACGGAAAGGGAAAATAGGAAGGGAACCTAACTAGCAAAACAAAAGTAGGAACTAAATGTAACTATTGTACAATACAAGGGTTACCTGTTTTCAATTTAAATCTGATAGAGCTTCAAATCCTGACCATTATACATCAGAGGTAGTGTTTCTCTATCTGGATATGTTAATTTGAAAGAATTATTTTGGAATGCTTGATGGATCTTGAAAGGTCCTTTCCATAGTGTTGCAAATTTTCCATGCATGCCCTTGGGTGCCCTATGCTGGTCCCACAACAACACCATGTCTCTTATCATAAATTTTCAGGGTCTGCTCTTTTTATCGAACAAACTCTTTACACGTATATGATTTTGTGTAATGTGGTCTACCATTTTCTATCTTTCTTCTTCTAGTTTTTTTAGGTACAAAATCCTCTTTTCTAAACCATCTTCGTATATACCATCTTCTAATGTTGTTCTAAGTTTGCAGGTTGCTAACTCTAGTGGTAATGGAAGACTGGCCTCTACTCCATAAACAAGTTCAAAAGGGGATACACCTGTGGCTCTTTTGGGAGTGTTGACGGGGTTTTGCTGACCAGGTCCGCCAACAATCATAAGTTGTCACCGGGTTCCGGAGGAATCGGCCAACTCCGCCTGTAAAGGTTGTCCGGGGGAAATAAATCCTCTGGGCCTTCAAGCGCCTAGGTGTCGGGTCATGACGATGCGGGGCTCGGTTGGGAGAGGTGACTATTTTCGAGGGGGATAGCTGGTTACTTCAACTCATTTCTCCCGGAGATTCGATTTAGTGAGGGTTTCCCAGAGTATTCCACACTTTGCAAATAAAATGAAAAAGATCCTGCAGGGTTAGAAACAGTTATCTAACTATAGTCATGCTGAAAAGTCTGGAACATCAACAATACTCTGAAAGACTATACTAAATACCGAAGAAATACACAACCATCAGTTAGCATTTTATCAGTAGCGAGAATAAAGAGGTCGTTAATCTACTTTAACACATTCAGAGCAAAGGACATGCAGAACGTTAAAACATGAAATACCATTAACTCGGAAGTAGAGATGATAACAATAGCATTGCCATGAATCCTTCCTTCTTCATTAATGTTCAATCCAGGAAGCACTGGTGCGTGATACAGTGGTGGCTCCAGGGGAGCATCTAACTACTAAGAACAGAACAAAAGAGCATTGAGCTCTGCAACTCAACAGGCGAGAAACTACTTTGCTATTTCTTATGGACAACAAAATCATCAATTTCGCCGACCCTTGGAAATGGATCGATTTGCCTATTTATACAACTCTCTAACCCTAACCCTAACTTGCTGCATTTGAATAAAATACAATATCTGGAGGCCGGTACTACCTGCGCCACCCTACAAAAGACCTAGAGATGGAATAGGTCTATCATGTCAGGAGAATAAGATAAGAATATACATTGGAAGAATCAGCCTCGAGAAGAGAGCTGGAGAGGAGAAAGAAGAAAGTAGGTCCCTCTGGGATTGAGGCTACATGCCTCATAAATGGGAAATGCGGTGCCCTGTCTCCAATGTGCTAGATGTACCCTTGAACGGGGCCTCGGGAGGATCCCCCTGTCAGAAACCAATTGCCGAGCCAATGCCTCTTGATGTATCCAACTACCCTCTGACAGTCTTAATTAACCACCTCTGAAAGTGACCGGTCGGCTTCGGGGACCGGGACGCAGATCACTTTAGAGAATACAAAATTGTGGATCTGGGACTCCGGGATCTGGGAACTTACATCCCCAAAAGAATAAAGAATACTGAATGCTCAAACTTCCCCGGTTCCTGGGGAACACTCAAGCCTGTTTATTATCACCAAAGGCCTGAAGGAGGCAGAAAATGCCCTCTTCATCAATCTTCTTCAGACTGGCCCTTCTGAATGTGGCCGTCTCGACTTGTTCCCCCAGTTCCGAAACATTACTTCTAAACTCGTCCGCCATCTTTGCAGCGTCATGGCCTTTGAGCACCACCTTGGTCAACTTAACCATTTTGGCCCCATCCATTCCCACCGGAGATTGATACCGGGAGCCCACCATTTCATCAAAACCTCCCAAAACTGACTCCTCGGGAGTATAAGTATCTGCGCTGAAGGGATCCATCCCAGAAGCCTTTATTACAAAAGATTTACATAAATTAAAAGAATATTTTACTTTGTTCACCTTTCCTTGTAAGGACTCCACCAGTTTCTTGGTTACCTCCAATGTGAGGTCCAATCTGGAGTGCTGAGTCTTTACAAAATCAAATGATTCCTCACCCAGAATTCCAGATTCGGAAATTATATCTTCTCCCAGGGTGAGGAGCTCTTCGAGCTCTGCCTTCCATGCCTGGTAATTCTCAGCATCACTCTCCCACTGCTCAATTAGTGCTTCTTCCTGGTGAATAACCTGCCAGGCTGTGTATAGATCCGGGAGAGTGGATACTAGGAAACGCCGGATGTTTCCTATCTGCAGTTTGGCCCATTCATCAACCGCTTGGGCTTTCTTCTTCATTACTCGTAGGGAGTCTATGTCGCTCTGCGGTAATTCTTCTGAGGTGGAGGCCTGTGGAGGGACGGTGCTGATGGGTCTGGCCAGTTCATAAAACAACCCAAGAAGGTTGGCGTTCTTCTCCTTTTCTGCTTTGAGCCTCTGGGCCTCTTTCTCGTATTGGGCCTCCACTGCCCTTGCTGCTTCTTTCAGCAGGTCTACTTCACCCTGATTTCCTCTTTTTCCCAAGTGTACCTCGGCGATATTATAGTCTGCGGGGTCTGCAGTCGCTTCATCGGCATCTAGGGGAGGCGTTGCTACTACCACAACTGTTTCTCTGCCCGACCCAGTTCGGAGGGTATGAACTGTCCTGGCCTTCTCTGTCTTCGGCGGGGCCTGAGCCAAGGCCATCATTTTGGCCAGAGAGATAGGGGTTGTTGGAGTGGATGGGGCTTTTCTTTTCTTTCTTTCCACCAGCCATGGAGGTGGGAGAGGTGGCCTTCCTACCAGAGTCTATTATTCTGATGCTCTCCCAGTGTCCGGCGGTGGTTGCTCCTTTTCAACATGCACCCCCTCTTCCTTTCCTGCTAGCACTTCTTCTATTTTCTTTTCTGTCGGCTCTTCTTCTTCAGCAACATCTTCAATCTCTATATCTTCGGCCTGGTTCCGGATGTCGATTGGTGAATCTGGACCCTGGTCATCCTCTTTGAGGATTACTTCTTCAAGTTGCTCTTCTCCCTTTTCATCTTCTGCCCCTGGCTGGGTTTCTTCTGTCATTGGCACCTCTTTGGGAAGTATGGGAGGTATCTGGCCAAGATTCAAGGTTTGGGCCGCTGTTATTACGTGCCTGAAGGTTGCCCCCGAGAGTGGCCCCTGGAACACAGTGGCTGGGGTTACGATTGTTCCCAAGGTTTCGGGTCTGGGTTCCCCAGCGGATGCCTTTGGTTCACTCGGCAGTTGTTGGCCCATTCCTGGGCCTTGTGCTGTCTAAGCCCCGGAGACAATCTCCGGTCTCTGCTCTTCTGTTTGCTACTCTTCTTGTTCCGCAGCTTCCTCTTCCAGGTCCCGGAGATCTACAGCCTCTTGTTCTTTCTCTGGGACTTCTGTCCCTGCTTGTGTGTCACCTCCTTGCAAGTTTCTGAATTCATCGGTTGCAAATAGATCAAACTCTTCTTCTGGAGGGGAACTGGCTGGGTCCTCTGTTTGTTCTGCCTCTTTCTCCAGTTCTGTGGAACTGGAAGAGAGGATCTCCACCTCTTTGGGGAGGGATGCCCTTGGCGCTGGTTCTACCTTTGGCTGCGTGATATGCTTTCTTTTCCTCTGGGTGATTAGAGGTGGCCCCGCATCTACTATTGCTACTTCCTCCAGAGGATCCACCCCCATTTCCATCGTCATTAAGGCAGCGAGTGATGGGGAGGAAGGAGGATGAATTGGCCCGGACATGAGCGGGGGGGTCGCCAGCTTCGTCAATAATTGCTCCCTCATTTGTTGGGAGGCCACCATGGATTACTGAAGCTGTTCTTGTATGGGAATCTGCTGCGCGGAGGGGGTCAAGGCTATCCCCTTTCCTTTGGCTATGCCCTGTGCAGAAGTCCCGGCTGGTAAAGATGTCCCGGCCCTCGGAGTTGATCTTAATACTGGCGGTGAAGTTACTCTTGGTGCCGGTCGAGGACCAAGGCGTGCACTCCCGGGGCACACCCGCTTGAAATATGTATGACTTCACTCGACGATTTCCTGAGTGAAGTCCTCAATTGTGTGATCTTCTTGGGTGGCCCAATTTATCATGGGCAGTGCCAATTTATCAATCCCCTTTTCCCAGTACTGGGGATCTGTGGTAGGGGTGGTGTCAGAAAAGC
>MU223258.1:2452669-2463084 GCA_018584345.1 Thuja plicata | reverse complement strand
TCGTTCTTCCACTATCTGATCCTCAAAAACACCAACATTGGCCAGGATATGTTGGTCATCCTCAAAAACCTGAAAGTGGGTGACATTATCTGGAATGGAGGGGGTGGGGACCATCTCAACTGAAAATCTCCAGAGTTGTGAGCCGGCCATCGGCTCAAGTGTGCTGGCAGAAATAGCTAGGGCATCCGGGATATAATTATGTCGCCGAGGAATAAGGTCAATGCCAAAGGCATCAAAATCTTCAATAAGGCTCCAAGCTCGGTTGCGATATGCGGCCAGCCTTTTGTCGTGACATGTGTATTGACTCCGGACCTATTTAACAACCAACTCTGAATCACCCAGAGCCCGAAGGCAGGTGATACCTTTCCTTAGTGTGAATAGGAGTCCAAGGACCAAAGCCTCGTACTCCATGATGTTTTTTGTGCAGTTAAACTACAACTTGTAGGAAGCGAGGAAGGATCTCCCTCGCGGGTTGATTAATTCTACCCCGGCCCCACAACCTTGTTTGGATCGGGACCCATCAAATTTAAGGGTCCATAAGTCATTATTTGTAATCTGGGGCTGGGGAAGGGGAGTTTTCTTTGGATTGATGCTGGGGGACTTGGGGATTTTCTCCCGTACTACCAGCATAAAAGTGGAGTTTATCTCCGGAGGTGTTTCGGTTTGTGATTCCGGGGTGGATGGCACCAAAGGGGTGCATCCCGTAGAAGTACTGGGTCCCAGAGAATCGGTTGCGTGTTCACTCCGGAGGATATCAAGTTGCCGGGTAGCGATCGATAGGCAGGGCTCACACTCATGCTCTAAATGTTTTTGGTAATGCACTCGGCACCAAGTGTCGAATAAGAGTGTGGAAAGGGTCGCTATGGGGCCTTGAGAGTTGACTTCAACTCTCATCTTTTCTTCAAAGTCCTGTGCTCTTTGCAGCACTATGGGATCTTCTCCGGGGATGAAATCAAATGTTAAAATCTCAAGAGGTCGGTACACCCCCAGAGAAGATTCAGAAAAAAGGACTTTGTTGACCCTCCCAACTTCGGTGAGGGCCTGTTTCATCCAGGGTTCACTCTCGACTCAGATCTGATTGGATTCTCCTTCCCAAGGAAGCCACAAGTGGGTGAAGTCGGTCGAAAAGTATCCATTTAAGGACTTAGACCAATTCCGACTTAGTAACATCCCGTAAGTCTCTGGGATGTCCACTACTTGGATGTCGATAATGCTGGCTATCCTGGGGTCCTGGATAAGATGTATCCGGACGTTTTTCAGTTCCCCCACCATTTTCACAGCAGTCTTATCCAGTTGGATCACTGCACCATTAGATGGGGTGGGGTTGAGTCTGAGCTTCTGGCAAATGGATAAGGGCATGATGTTACCCGAAGCTCCTGAGTCTACTAGGTAGTTGTGTATATTTTTAGTGTAAATGTTCAGGCCTAGCAGGAAGGGAGGATCCTCATTATTTCCCTGGAAGATAGCCGCATTAGCATCTTTGAATGAGACTATCTTGGGTGGGCGGCTAACTGCTTCTGGGTTCCCTAAGAGCTTCAAAAGGGACTTCTTCTGCTCGGGACAATTTAACAAAACCTCCATCAAGGTCATGGAGGTGGTGGTCTGCTCTAACACCTTCGTAATATCAAATCTTCCTCCCGGGAACTGGTGATTTTCCTCTACGAGATCCTTTGCTTGGTTAGAGCTAGGACCTTTTGGATGGGCGAGTCGATCAGTGGTATTACTCCAGGGAGGAGGAGTATCTTTGGTAGGAGGTACGGGTTTGTAAGCTGGTCCTTTACCCGCCTGGCTCCAGGTGTTGTATGGAGCCCGTGGGTTGGTAAAAGCATTGGCCTCAAAGGGCGGAATGGATTCATCAAAGAACCCCTGTAATTCAGACTCTTCTTCATCTTCCCTGGAAGTACCGAAGAAGATGGTATCATAGGTGAAAGCACTATGAGTTTGCTCTTGGACAGGGGGCTCTAGGGGAGCGATATCATGCGTTTGTTGCCTGTCCAGCTGGGAGATCATTATGACTTTCTCCAAAGTGGCACAATTTACCTCATTGTGCGAACCTGTATCGTGTAGCCGACACCAATTAGTCATGGGCTGGAAGTCTGCAACTGGCGTAAAGTGGGATGGTCCAACACCATTTTGGTTGGTGTTTTGATTCGGAGGCGGGCCTCCGGTGTTATCGTTATTATTCCATTGTTGTTGGTTGGGCCTTGGCCCATTGTTGAAGTTTCTTCCTTCAGCATTATTGTTTCGTTGGCCAGAGAAGATGTTTCCCCTCTGGGAATTTGAATTTTGGGGCACGTAAGACCCAGCTTTCAGCTGACCCATGTCCATGGTTAGGGTGGATACATTCGCCGGAGGGACTCAACCTCGGTGGTCAACTGAGTGTTAGCGTCATAATGGGACGGCTGTGGTTATTGTTAGCTTCCCGGGAAGGCAGCAGGATTGACTGGAGTCGAGGGTGGCAATCCTCCAGCTGCAGATGACTGGAAGAAGGGCACTCCAGACGGTTGTGTCTGAGCTTGTTACGTCTACTGTGGTTGATTCCAAGGGAAGACTTCCAGACCTGGTGTTATCTGGCTCTGGGAGGGGTAAACATATCGCGCCTATTGGTCGATCAAAGGTGGCGGGGGATTCACCACCATCCACGGGGCACGTATTTCCATATTGGGATTGTAACCCCCGGCATAAGCAGTTCCGCCGGGGATCATGTTGAAAGGTGTGTTCTGTCCAATCCCGCTCGGGGATTTATTGAGATCGTGGGATAACTCTAAGGCTAGGTTGTAGACTTTTGCCAGAGTATCCCGGTCGCCCGGGGTGGTTGTTCTCCAGAGGAGAGTGGCAACGAAAGGGTCCATCGCATTAAGGTATGTCTATATGGTAACATCTGGCGATGGGACAAAAGGGCCTATGCACCTTTTCAGGGCACGCTGGAACCTATGGTTGAATGCTGCGAGAGGCTCATTGGGTTCCTTTCTGATGGAGATGAACTGACTGTGGGACCAGGCTGGGTCCACTTGCACACAAAAGGCAGCCAAGAAGGCATCCTCCATATCCTGCCATGTGTTGATGGAGTTGGCGGGAAGGTTCAGGTACCAGTTCAACTCGCTCTATCCTAAGGATAAGGGAAACATGCGGGTCACAACATCTTCATGCTGGATACGGTGTTGATTCATGGCATCTTTGTATGCCTGTAAGTGTTCTTCTGCAGTCCATGAGCCTAAGTGCTCATATCACGGGCAAATCTTCTCCGGGTGAGAAGGTAAGTCGTTGATTGTGCCCGGAAAAGTACCCATTGGGGACCCAGCGTTTCCAAAATATACAGCCATTGGGGGAACTATATGTTGGGTAGTTTGAGTATTGGTTCCCGGGACCATCTGGGGAATTTGAGTATTGGTAGATATGGTATATCCCCAGACAACAGTGGCTGGTATGACTTTCGACATCTGTTTCTTTCGAGCAGGAGGCTCGAGTTCGACAAACCTTCTGGGATTCGGGGCAGACCTAAGGATTCTTTCAAATTTAGCTGGGGAAAAGGACCCAATCCCACTAAAGGCTTGTCTCCTAAAACTACAACTCGGGGAACCCTCAGGACGTGTAAAATTAGAATCTCCGGAGGGGGACAAGTTCATGCCCTCCTTCTAGCGCCAGTTTCTGTTGACGGGGTTTTGCTGATCGGGTCCGCCAACAGTCATAAGTTGTCACCGGGTTCCGGAGGAATCGGCCAACTCTGCCTGTAAAGGTTGTCTGGGGGAAATAAATCCTTTGGGCCTTCAAGAACCTGGGTGTCGGGTCACAACGATGCGGGGCTCGGTTGGGAGAGGTGACTGTTTTTGAGGGGGATAGCTGGTTACTTCAACTCATTTCTCCTGAAGATTCAATTTAGTGAGGGTTTCCCGGAGTATTCCACACTTTGCAAATAAAATGAAAAAGATCCTGCAGGGTTAGAAATATTTATCTAACTAAAGTCATGCTGAAAAGTCTGGAACATCAACAATACTCTGAAAGACTATACTAAATACCGAAGAAATACACAACCATTAGTTAACATTTTATCAGTAGCGAGAATAAAGAGGTCGTTAATCTACTTTAACACATTCAGAGCAAAGGACATGCAGAACGTTAAAAAATGAAATACCATTAACTTGAAAGCAGAGATGATAACAATAGCATTGCCATGAATCCTTCCTTCTTCATTAATGTTCAATCTAGCAAGCACTGGTGCGTGATACAGTGGTGGCTCCAGGGGAGCTTCTAACTACTAAGAACAGAACAAAAGAGCATTGAGCTCTGCAACTCAACAGGCGAGAAACTACTTTGCTATTTCTTATGGACAACAAAATCATAAATTTCGCCGACCCTTGGAAATGGATCGATTTTCCTATTTATACAACTCTCTAACCCTAACCCTAACTTGCTGCATTTGAATAAAATACAATATCTGGGGGCCGGTACTACCTGCGCCACCCTACAAAAGACCTAGAGACGGAATATGTCTATCATGTCAGGAGAATAAGATAAGAATATACATTGGAAGAATCAGCCTCGAGAAGAGAGCCGGAGAGGAGAAAGAAGAAAGTAGGTCCCCCTGGGATCGAGGCTACATGCCTCATAAATGGGAAATGCGGCACCCTGTCTCCAATGTGCCAGATGTACCCTTGAATGGCGCCTCCAGAGGATCCCCCTATCAGAAACCAACTGCCAAGCCAATGCCTCTTGATGTATCCAACTACCCTCTGACAGTCTTAATTAACCGCCTTTGAAAGTGACCGGTCGTCTTCGGGGACCGAGAGGCAGATCACTTTAGAGAATACAAAATTGTGGATCCGGGACTCTGGGATCTAGGAACTTACGTCCCCAAAAGAATAAAGAATACTGAATTCTCAAACTTCCCCGGTTCCCAGGGAACACTCAAGGGTGTTTATTATCACCAAAGGCCTGAAGGAGGCGGAAAATGCCATCTTCATCAATCTTCTTCAGATTGGCCCTTCTGAATGTGGCCGTCTCGACTTGTTCCCCCAGTTCCAGAACATTAATTCTAAACTCGTCCGCCATCTTTGCGGCATCATGGCCTTTGAGCACCACCTTGGTCAACTTAACCATTTTGGCCCCATCCATTCCCTCTGGAGATTGATACCGGGAGCCCACCATTTCATCAAAACCTCCCAAAACTGACTCCTCAGGAGTATAAGTATCTGCGCTGAAGGGATCCATCCCGGAAGCCTTTATTACAAAAGATTTACATAAATTAAAAGAATATTTTACTTTTTTCACCTTTCCCTGTAAGGAATCCACCAGTTGCTTGGTTACCTCCAATGTGAGGTCCAGTCTGGAGTGCTGAGTCTTTACGAAATCAAACGATTCCTCACCCAGAATTCTGGATTCGGAAATTATATCTTCTCCTAGGGTGAGGAGCTCTTCGAGCTCTGCCTTCCACGCCTGGTAATTCTTAGCATCACTCTCCCACTGCTCAATTAGTGCTTCTGCCTGGTGAATAACCTGTCGGGCTATGTATAGATCTGGGAGAGTGGATACTAGGAAACGCCGAATGTTTCCTATCTGCAGTTTGGCCCATTCATCAACCGCTTGGGCTTTCTTCTTCATTACTCACAGGGAGTCTATGTCGCTCTGTGGTAATTCTTCTGAGGTGGAGGCCTATGGAGGGACAGCGCTGATGGGTCTGGCCAGTTCATAAAACAACCCAAGAAGGTTGGTGTTCTTCTCCTTTTCTACTTTGAGCCTCTGGGCCTCTTTCTCGTATCGGGCCTCCACTGCCCTTGCTACTTCTTTCAGCAGGTCTACTTCACCCTGCTTTCCTCTTTTTCCCAAGTGTACCTCGGCGATATTATAGTCTATGGGGTCTGCAATCACTTCATCGGCATCAGGGGGAGGCGTTGCTACTACCGCAACTATTTTTCCGCCCGGCCCAGTTCGGAGGGTATGAACTAACCTGGCCTTCTTTGTCTTCGGCGGGGCTTGAGCCAAGGCCATCATTTCGGCCAGAGAGATAGGGGCTATTGGAGTGGATGTGGATTTTCTTTTCTTGCTTTCCACCAGCCATGGAGGTGGGAGAGGTGGCCTTCCTACCAGAGTCTGTTCTTCTGATGCTCTCCCAGTGTCTGGCGCTGGTTGCTCCTTTTCAACATGCACCCCCTCTGCCTTTCCTGCCGGCACTTCTTCTATTTCCTTTTCTGTCGTCTCTTCTTCTTCGGCGACATCTTCAATCTCTATATCTTCAGCCTGGTCCCGGATGTCGATTGGTGAATCTGGACCCTGGTCGGCCTCTTTGAGGATTACTTCTTCAATTTTCTCTTCTCCCTTTTCATCTTCTACCCCTGGCTAGGTTTCTTCTGTCATTGGCACCTCTTTGGGCCGTATGGGAGGTATCTGGCCAAGATTCAGGGTTTGGGACACTGTTATTACGTGCCTGAAGGTTTCCCCTGGGAGTGGCCCTAGAACACGGCGTCTGGGGTTACGGTTGTTCCCAAAGTTTCGGGTCCGGTTTCCCCAGCGGATGCCTTTGGTTCACTCGGCAGTTGTTGGCCCATTCTCGGGCCTTGTGCTATCTGAGCCCCGGAGACAATCTCCGGTCTCTGCTCTTCTGTTTGCTACTCTTCTTGTTCCGCAGCTGCCTCTTCCAGGTCCCAGAGATCTACAGCCTCTTGTTCTTTCTCCGGGACTTCCGTCCCTACTTGTGTGTCGCCTCCTTGCAAGTTTCCAAATTCATCAGTTGCAAATAGATCAAACTCTTCTTCTGGAGGGGGACTGGCTGGGTCCTCTATTTGTTCCACCTCTTTCTCCGGTTCCAGGGAACTGGAAGAGAGGATCTCCACCTCTTTGGGGAGGGATGCCCTTGGTGCTGGTTCTGCCTTTGGCTGTGTGATATGCTTTCTTTTCCTCTGGGTGATTAGAGGCGGCCCCACATCTGCTATTACTGCTGCCTCCAGAGGATCCACCCCCGTCACCATCGTCATTAAGGTAGCCAGTGATGGGGAGGAAGGAGGACGAATTGGCCTGGACATGAGCGGGGGAGTCACCAGCTTCGTCAATAATTGCTCCCTCATTTGTTGGGAGGCCACCATGGATTGCTGAAGCTATTCTTGTATGGGAATATTCTGCATAGAGGGGGTCAAGGCTATCCCCTTTCCTTTGACTGCGCCCTATGCAGAAGTCCCGCCTAGCGAAGATGTCCCGGCCCCTGGAGTCGATCTTAATACCGGCGGTGAAGTTACTCTTGGTGCCGGTCGGGGACCAAGGCACGCACTCCCAGGGCACACCCGCTTGAAATATGTATGACTTCGCTCGACGATTACCTGAGTGAAGTCATCAATTGTGTGATCTTCTTGGGTGGCCCAATTTATCGCGGGCAGTGCCAATTTATCAATCCCCTTTTCCCAGTACTGGGGATCTGTGGTAGGGGTGGTGTCAGAAAAGCCCTCTGGGAATCTCCGGAGCTTTAGCTCCTACATCATTCCAGCTGTCATCCTATCATAATTCTGGCTGCGCACATCCATATCATCCTGGCGATCTTCCCAGAAGTCTTCTATATGTGCTTGGTGGGGCTCCGAGGCCCGAGGCAGTGCTACTGCAATTCGGCCATGCTGATCAAAGTTTTTCCACGCTAAATAAAACTCCTGCAAGTTGTAACTTTTAAGCTCGTTGTCTACCTCCTTTGTGGTGGCCAGACTACAGGTATAGTTCCCACAAGAGATTGGGAATGAAACACTAGTGACCTTCTTGTGGCCCAAGAAGGCATGAAGCTCCATTATTTGTCTGCAGTACTCCAGCAGCACGATCTTGTCCCCATAATGTCTGGGCAACAAGTAGGGTTTCCCAGAGAAGCCAGTGACCCTAATGTAGGTATGCTACTGGAATTGAATGTAGTAGTGCCCATAACTACTTACCAATTTCATCGCCTCCTTAGACAGGCGGTATCCGGCATCCCGGGTGGGCATCAGCAGATGATAGTAAACGAAGCAATCGTTTACCTAGCAGTAACTGGGGAAGCTAGCCCCCCATTGGATCTATGGGAAATGGTCCCAAGGTGCCTTTTGTACCAGACCAAACCCGAGGATGCCATCTGTGAGTAGGCCATTGGAGTGAGGCCTCTGATGAGCCAGGGCCCATAAAACATAAGAAGTCATGTAGAACTTCTTATTCTTGTTCAGCTGCCGGAACTGGGAGTCGACATGGTTGGAAATAATAGTAGCCCAGTCGAATAATTGTCCCTTAGTGGACATGGCGAACAGGAAATAGTACATCCATTTTGCAAATTATTAGGCGGAGGGTTGCCCAAATACCCGTGCCAATGCAATCATCCCCATCTAGATGCTCTCTTTGAATTCAGAGCGGGGAATGTCAATCTTCATTCTTTTGGGGTCCCTCTTCGGGACTTTGAGCTAGTTGGTTTTTATGTACAACCGAGAGGCCTCTTCCAGCTCGGTGAATTGTTTCAAGGAATCTGACCTTGTAACCACTGTAGCTTGATCAAATTGCGAGATGCCCAGGCTGATTTGGAAAGTGGATGGGTCCAGGGACACCAGTGGAGTGGGGAATCCCAATGGTTCTGCTGGTGCTAACATGATGGCCCAGATAGAGGAGTTATAGTGGGCCGCCAGAGTAAGCACAAGCTCCGGAGACTACACAGAGTAAGGGAAGCAAGCCACCCAAAGAATACCGGAACCTCCAATGTTAGTAGCAAGTGCATCTCCAACCTGTCATTGTATATGCATTATCTTTACTAGAGCTTGCATTTCTTCCCAAGTCCCGACGCTGGCGTCGGTCATCAACTTTATCTTGGACTCAATCTTTGAGCCCACAATCTCCTCACCCTGCATATACTTCATGGTGAGGGGGAGATTTTCCAGAGCCTTCTCTATCTTAGACTTTGCCGCTGCCCTCATCTCGGTTGTCGATGGCAACTCTGGACTTCCGGGAGGAGATGATGCGGATGCTTTAGACATGGTTGTAAAGTGAAGTCCGGACCTGCGAGACAAAGCGACCATCAGAACATATTTATCAAAATAAGTCAGTAACTCTGGGGTCCGGAGTTCTTACCACTGCGCCGTTTGCTTTTCCTGAAAAGTTAGTGGTGCAGAGCACCCTAGGGTTTAGCTCAAAACCCTAGCCCCAGCAATTTTGAACAAGTTTTGATCCAAGTCACATAATAAGCAAGTCATGTTTTGCATTGTCACTCAGTCGCGGAGCCAGCAGCGAGCAGAAAGGTAATGCATCGCACACTCGTGAGCTAGTTAAAAGTTAAGTCTTATAGTGAGCGAGTGCGCGATGAGGAACTAGTCGCTTAGTCGCAGAAGGCTAGTAGAAAAGACAGTGCACGACAATGTGACGAGGAGCTCATCGCCCAGTCGCAAGTCAATTCATAGTCAGAGAAAACGCGTAGCGAGTGTGTGATGGGTGATCAATCGCTCAGTCGCGAAGACAAACAGTTCAGTCCTGGTGTGCGAGTGAGCGACACCTTGTGCATCGCAAGGTCGCAGGTGACTCGACGGTTAAGTGAAAAGCATGACGAGTGCGCGACGAACAGTAATCGCCCAGTCGCAAGGCAAAGGTCAGCTCGGGAGGAGAAGGTGCGAGTACGCGACATGAGCTAATCACTCAGTCGCAAAGAAAAGATTAGCTCGGATGAGCTCATCGCTCAGTCGTGAAGAAAATGGCAGCTCGGGTCATAGCGCGGCAAGTGTGTGACTTGAGCTCATCGCTCAGTCGCAGGGACATAGCCATCTCGTGTAGAAGTGCAGCGAGTGCGCGACTAATGTGCATCGCAGACTCGCAGAGCAAGGAGCAGCTCATGGAGAAGCAGTGCGGGTATGCGATTTGAGATCATCGCTCGGTCGCGATAGAAATAGTAGCTCGGGACAATGCATTGCGGGTGCGCGATAAGGAGTCATCGCTCAGTCGCGAGGTAAAAGTCCAAACGGAGAAAGACATAGCGAGAGCGCGACGAGCAAGTAATCACTCAGTCGCAGACTAAGACATAAAGAAGGATTTTCATTCGCGGCTATGCAATGAAGAACAGAACCAGTTGAATGATAAAGTGTGCTGACGTATCGATAGGAGAAAGCGTTGAAAAGGTCATAACTGCCAAATCAGAAAGGAGAATGACACGAAGGAAAAGAGACTGTCCAGAATGACGACCATGCAGAGAAGAGATGACAGTTTGCAGAGAGCATGAAGAACAGAGAACAACTGGAAGGCTGGGATCGACAGGTAACCACCAGGGTTATAGAATCAAGGAGAAGCAAGAGATAAAGAAGAGAAGAAGAATCTGAGAAAGGTTCAGACAGTTCAGAGTTGGAGTTATTTAGTAACAGAGAACTTCTGTAGATTAACAGAGAGTTGTAATATTCTGCATAATCAATAAAGAGAAGCTTTGTCTGTACTTTGAGTGTTCTTTTATTTTG
>MU223258.1:2431725-2445639 GCA_018584345.1 Thuja plicata | reverse complement strand
GGTGCATGACTGTAAAGAATTCAGTCATGAAGAGTGAGATACAGTGAGGAGTAATACATTTCGGTGGGTAGGGAACCTAGGAGAGAGGGAATAGAAAAGTCCTTCTGGTTAGGGTCTGAGAGTAGCCATAAGAGGCTCAAAGGTGAGTCTAGAGAGTCCTGAATTGAATAGGATTCCAGGTGAGATTCCTAGAAGAGAGTAGGAATTTTAGAGAGTTAGGTGACCTCCCCATCAGTTAGTTTTTTGCATAAGTACCCGAAAAGCAAAACATAAACTTAGCATTCTCATTATATCTCCGGGTCCGGGAAAATTTGTCACACTTGACGAAGGCATGGGATAAATGACAGAAAGGGGCCCGAAACCTGGAGAAGTGACCGTTAGTGAAGAAGAATGTGGAAGCTGGTCCTCATGGATGCCACGTGCACTACCATTGAATGGATGGGATGGCACTGGCGGCGGAGCCAACTATTCGAATGCGCGAAAAGGGAAAGCCACTTGGCCAGAAGTAACTGCGCGCATGGGAAATAAATAAGGCTCTGACAGCCTTGATGGAGGAGAGAGAAAACTGCCTGTTTGAAACCAGCCTCGAGCCAAGCTTCAAACAAGTGGTTTCCTGCCTCGAAGCCAACTTGAAGCGAAAAAACCAACAGCAAGGGTGACTCGACCAGCTCGTCGAGCCACCTGGAAGGATATACATAGAGCCAAAGGGTATATACATGGAATAGAGGGATATATACAAGGGTTGCTTATAGAAATATACATATATACATGAGTATACACGCGGATGACTCCTGCGGGAAGAAACCAGACAAAGCTGAAACAAGAATACAGCTATTTACATCATGAGCATGCCATCTACAAGCTATTTACAAACAATTTACAAACTGTTTACAGAGCATTTACAAACTATCTACAAAATATTTATAGACTATTTACAAATTATTTACATCTGTTTACATCTGCACAGAAGGCGGACAACCTTCTGGCAGAGCCGAGCCACCAGTAAGCGGCAAAACCAGAAAGCCAAAGAAACAAATGAAAACAAAGCAACCGAAAACCAAGCAAACAAAACAAAGACAAGCAAAAACAAGGAAAACCAGAAAATGAAAGCAAGAAGGACAAGGAGGGAAGCAGAGAAACCAACCTGAAAATGCAGAAGGCGGAGGAGGAAAAGATCACCAGGAGAACTCTGCAATAGCTGCGAACCGTCAAGCCATCAAGATCACCACCACGGAGCACTAGCGTATGTCTGAGAATAGTAGAAGGTGTTAAACTTTGATTATCGCAAACCTCTCTATAACTGCTCTGCTAATTGCTTTGAAAATTGCTCTATTTTGCTCTAAGTGCTTCAAAGATTTTAAACGCGGTAAGTGTGATAATGACAGGTGAGTCTATTTATACCCATGGTAAAAATTAATCCTCCGCACTATGGAAATTTCAGGCCAGGCAAAACATCTGGACTCCAGGGATGGGGATCCCTTACGATGATGTTCCTAAGACTTAGGAATATCATCACAAAGAGTCCCAGGGTCTGGAATCCGGCTTCCCACCAAAAGGCCACCTCCGGGATCCCAGAGGGGAAAACGAACCAAGAAAAGACACACTCCGGGGAAGAAAACCCTGGAGAAGGAAAAGGAAAGAAAAGAAAGACAAGGCAAAGCAAAGAAAAAAAAAGGGGGACCCAACATTTTGCACACAAAATGTAGGGACGGAGATGCAGGGCATAACAGCGAGTCACTCTATCTTCCTAGAGGGCTTCATATATTTTCTTATGCCAGGTTCTCTAGTTGTCTGCTACAAGCTTCTTCATGATATTCACCAAGTTTTTATTGCTAGATTTAGCTTGGCCTTTCCCTTGAGGGAAATAGTCAGAAGAATGACTAACCATGATGTCATACTCAAAGAAAAATTCAGTAATTTCTTGAGAAGAAAAGTATGCAGAATTATCCATAACTAACTTAATAGGCACACCAAACCTTACCAGGATGGTTTCTTTGATGAACTCACATACTACTTCTGAAGTAGTCCTCTTGGTTGCTTTCACCTCCACCCATTTTGTGAAGTAGTCAATCGCAGTGATTATGTAGGTATGACTTGCACTGGACGTGGGGTTTATAGGACCAATAAAATTAAGACCCCATTGTTGAAAAGGACCTTCAACTATCACCAGTCTCAGAGGCAACGTTGCTAACTATGGCTTTCTGGTAAACATTTTGCATTTCTCACACTTTGCTACCCAATGGTAAGCATCTCTAAATATTCCTGGCCAATAATAACACTACCTCAAAATCTTGAATGCGGTAAGTAACAAGGAGAAAAGTCCTCCGCAGGCTCCATCATGAAATACTTTTAACAACTTCTCTTTTTGTTGTCTGTTGACACATCGGAGAAAGGTCCTGTCTATTGATCTCTAATATAGCCTATCTTCCCAGATAACATATTGAGAAGCCTTAATTTTTAGGTCTCTTCTTTTCTTAGAAGTTATCCCTTCAGGGCATCCACCATATGTAAGGAAATACATGATGTTTTCAAAATAGGGGTCTTGCATACTTACTGCCAAAACCAATTGTGTAGCTTTTGAATCTTTGCCTACTTGGTGTTCCGCCATTTCCCTGCATAGTGCATTTCCTCTCACCAGCCTTGTGGGCTTGATCTCTACATCATATTCTTGTGTTTTAGCTACCCATGCTCCTCTATTGTTACATCCTACATCCTGTTGATTCAATATGCTTTTCACTGCGATATCAGGTACATACACAAGAGAATGTGAGTGTAAGACGTAGAATTTGAAATTCTTTAAAGCCTTAACGACTGCAAAAGTGTGTTTTTCAGTTTGGGAGTATTTCAACTAATGATTTTTCAAAGGCGTGCTCATAAAAGCAATAGGAGCCTAGACTCCCTCATCATTTTCCTGCATGAGAATGGTTGATAGAGTATGTTTAGAAGAATAATAATACATTACAAAGTCTTTCTTGTAATCTGGGTGACATAACACCGAAGCATTGGCTATGGTGTTCTTTATGTTTTTGAAGGCTTGCTTACCAGATTCATTCCCCTTGAAATTCACATTTCCCTTCATCATATCAACTATACATTTAGTAATTTCTAAAAAATCTAGAACGAACCTCCTGAGAAAGTTAATTTAACCAAAAAAAGATTTTAGTCCAGTTTTATTCATAGGAAAACTCAATTGCTGAATAGCTCTTACCCTTTCTAGATTGATTCTTATGCCTTCTTGGGAGACAATGTGACCTAGAAATTTCCCCTCAGTTACACAAAAGATTGACTTCTTGGGATTTAATGAAATCCCATCCTCCCGCCACCTTTTTAATACTTTCCTTAACTCATTTATATGATCTATTATTTTCCTAGAGAATACAGTAAGATCGTCAAAATACATACCAATGATTTTATTCTTCATATCACTGAATGAAAGGTCCATACCTCTCTAAAAAGTATCTCCAGCGTTGATTAGTACAAATGACATTCTATAGTAAGTAAAAGTGCCCCACGGGGTGGTGAATGTCATTTTATGCTGGTCTGCTTTCTTAACTTCTATCTGATTATATCCTGAAAATCTGTCCAACATAGACATCATTTCATCTATGGCTACGATCTATAGTAAGTCATCCATATTGGGAAGAGTATAATTGTCTTTAAAAGAATATTGGTTAAGATTTCTAAAGTCTACACATATTCTTATCTCTCCATTCTTCTTCCTCACAGGCACTATGTTTGCCACCTAGGTAGAGTGGTGTATAGGATAGATGATCCTTGCTTTAAGAATTTTATCTACTTCCTTAAATATTGCACCAGCATCTTTGGGACTATAGTTTTTTTTATTTTTCCTAAATGGGGTAGCTTCAGGTTTTAAGGGGATTTGATGCTTGAGTTTCCCACCCATAAAACTTTTCAGGTCTTAATAGCTCTAGGCGAAAATGTCTGCATATTATAGGAAGAGTTTCCTGGCCTCATTCCATTCTTCTTCAGTACAACACTTCCCAGTGTTGATCATCTTGGGATATTTCTTAGTTCCAATATTCATTCCTTCATATTTGCCAGTAGTAGGACCTCTTTCAATTCTTTTCTTCTTCACAAAAGTGTCGTTCCTGTTGAAATTTTTTTCAAGAGTAACTAGATGGGGTGGAATTATATTACCTTGCAGTTGGATAATATCTAACTTATCTTTCTTTTTCTTGTCTGGATGATCTCATTTATGATTGCCATGGATTTCTTTGTGGAAGTCACCACCGCTCTCTAGAAAGAGAAGGATATTCTTTTCATCTTCGAACACTTGCCAATCTTCCACATTGTTTGGTACAGACAGTCGATATATGACTTCCACTTGGTACTTCTTGTCTTTGATTTCCACGTGGGGAAGGAGTAATGAAGATGACATAGCCAGGGAGTCCGCTTTGGCATTCAACTCTCTCGGCACTGAATCAATAAAGAATGTGTCCAGTGTTTCTATCTCATCCCATACTCTATTTATGTAGTTCTTTAATCTGTGATTTTTAATAGAGTATTGATTCTTAACCTAGTGCATGATAAGCTCTGCATCACCATGAGATCTCAAAATCTTCACGCCCTTTTCCTTTTCAGCGATGATTCCTAACAGAAGGGATTCGTATTCAGTAGTATTGTTGGTTTTTCAAATTCTAATTTATAATCCATAGGCTCACATATTCCATCTGGTGATATCAAGACCACACCTGCACTGGATCCTGATGAAGCACAACTGCCATCAAATTCAAGTGTCCAGATTTGAGATGACTGTTCTTCGGCGGAAAATTCCTTTCCTGGTTCTCCTAGTTTCACCTCCTTATCATGATCATTAGTAAATAGAATATAGTTTCCAAATTCCAATTCTTGACACATAAGTTGGGCTTTAGGATCATCGGATTTCAGCACTGTAAACTTAGATTTCTCTTCCAGGGCCAGTTTAATCTTTTTATTACCCACCGAGATTAAAGCTTGAGACCAATCTAACTTTATTTCCCCTCCTAGATCTCTACAAAAACTCCTTCTTAGCAACAAACTGTAAGTAGTAGGTATATCAACAACCATAATTGTTAACAACATCTTCTTCTTAGGGTGCACTGCCAGAGCCACTTGGGCATCCTTAATTTGTCCAACCAGAGGTACTTTCTTGGAGTCCATAGAATAGCACCTACCATGAGTTTTAGTAAGGGTAAGTCCTAAATCTTTAGCTACTGTTGATGGCATCACATTATCTGAGGCCCCAGAGTCTATTATACAATTGCTCAACTTGCATCCATTAATATATAAAGACACATAGAATGGATCAGGATTTTGACCTGGGAAAGTAGCTAACACAGATGATTCACCTTGATCAATGGGCTTCAAAAAAATTGACTCATTTTCTATAGTAGTCATGATGTTCTGGTTTAGGTTATGATTCCCTTCATTATAATAATCTATTCATTTCTACAATTCTATACGATTGGATTTGAGATAATCTATGGGAGAGATTTGAATTCGAGAGTCCCTACAGAATTGAATAATGTCAAAAGAGTTTTTCTCCTTACCTTGTTGTAGAATTCTCATTCCTTGATTGGCTTCCTTATAGTTGGAGGTAGATGCCTCATTATTTTTAGGTGGGGGGAGAGGTAGGACCTTTATCTTTCTAGCTCTTGGTCAAGACCATATAGGAAGTCCCATCTATGGTCAAATAACATGTTGCTCCTTGTTCTGAATCGGACTCATACTCTAAATATAAGTTTTTAGAGTCTCCGTGTGAGTATGAGTCTCATTCAGTGTTGGAGACTCCAACATTCCATTCATCAGTTTGATGCATTTTCCAAGCATGGGCTACATCAGGGCATCTTTCTCCATCGTGATCTGTAGTTAGATGAAAGGTGCACATATTCCCTCTTTTAGGGGGGGCTTCAATAGCTAGTCTTTGTGGTGGACTAGTTAACTATAGTTCTTTACAATCAAGATTCCTCCCATCATTGCCCCTTCCAAGTTTCTCTTGATAATTCTATTAATAAGGGTTATTGAATCTAGGAAGTTGCCTTTTGAAGGCGATGAATTCATTTGACAATTTTTGGATCATCTCATCAGACAATGTAGTACAACTAGAACTGGCTCTTGACCTAATTTCCCTCTTCCATTTCCTAGATGAGATCATGTGATCTTTGAGTTCCATGACAGTTCTCTATGTAGCATCCAAACCTAGAGGATTAACTCTTCTTAGATCATAATTGATGTCTTGTGGTATAGCACTTATAAAGAATGTTTTCAAATTCCCTGTCGTAGGCCTATTAGCCACTGGAATACGATTTACAAGCTTATTGAATTTAGCTATGAAATCTCTCATACTAATAGAAGGCTCTTTCTTGATAGAGGTTAATTGTGTCAATAGGGCATGCTCATCTTCAATAGTTTTAAATCTTCTTTCAAAAGAAGCTCTCATAGAGGCCCATTCTGTAATAGAAAAATTTGGTAGGTGGTGAAACCAATCAGAAATGCCCTAAAAAAGGGTCTCAACAAATAATCTAATGGCCACATCCTCTTCCCATACTACTAGAATATTGACAGAAGCAAAGAATGTAGCAATATGTTCATCTGTAGATACTTTCCTGTCTCTAGAAAATTTAGGAAAATTATTTCTAGACCCTGAGGGAAGAGGATTGTATGCTTCTAATTACAGGGTTCCAACTGTAGTGGCCCAAGGGAGTGCCATTGTTACTTGTGGAAAATAGGGGGTTAGATTGATAACAGGGGGAGCAACTACTCCGTGTAACATTAACACTTGGCAAGTGGTGGATAAAATAGTAGACTACTTAGGGGGTGAAGAAGGTCTGTTCTAGATTTTTGCAGTTCTATTTCTTTAGCGAGGTACTTCAAGTAGAGCAAAGTTAATATCCGCAAGTCTCTCAAAGGCTAGATCTGTACTTCCTTCTTTCTTTGTGCTCCTGAGAAATCTTTTAGGCTTCAAATTTTTGACTAATTTTGTGGCCTAGCTTCACACTTGACTTGGCATTGTTCTCTTCTTTGATTTCTCCTTCAGAAGGATCTTTTAAGTGCTTCCGTTCTAGCACTTGACTGACATTTTTCTAATGTTCTGTGCTTCTTTTGTTCCTCCAGGAAAATGTGTTCAGCGAGAAAATAAGGTCTTCTTGATCGTCTTCAAAACCAAGATTTGGTTGGAGTACAGGAACTATATTTTCATGTGGAAGCACCATATTTCCTCATGATATGCTTATGGTATAACAACTCATCTCCCCATTAGAGTCGGCAAAAATTTGTTGGTAAACAAATTTTTCTTTTCAATTTAACTCCAAAATACCCAAAATGATTAAGAACAATCAAATACAATAGTTGGAAAATTGTTATTGAAGAAACTAATTTCCCTCCAAATTTAAAGGTACAACTCCCTTATATGAATGATTTCAGTGAATTTTTCTCTTTCCTAGTCTAATAGGGGTATGTTCTTAACCCGAGAACAGAAGAGGCAAACCAAGGTAATCATAGGAAGGAAATAGCTCAGGCAGGACACACTCAACTCTAAATCTAGCCAACTCTGAGATTTCATCAATCAGATTAACTCTGAAAATTAGTAATGCATAAAATTCTACTAAAAATGCAGATGCAAGACTAAAGATTAATGATGAAACAACAATGAATTAATCTATATCACAAGAACGTTTCCCAAAATCAAAATAACAATGAGTTTCCCCTTTAGCTAATTGTATCAAATCATAATACAGAGCTCTAGTTCAAACACAAATTGTAAATCCAACTTCAAAGAAACATCTGAATTAAACAGACAGATAAATGCAATGCAAATGGAATAGATAAAACAATGGTATTCAGACATACAAATTTGACTCAGCAAAATGATATCTTTCACACCAAAATTTAGCCGAACTTTGTATTGAATTTGGAAATGGTACATATAGAGTCCCAGATTGGGCTATTACAAAAAAGGGGGTAACCGAAACGGTTCAAATTCCCCAACTAGAATTGATAACCAAATGATTATCCATTACATTTTGATCAAAATTTAGTGCAAAGAGAGAATTTACTTTAAGCTTCGGTTTCACTCCCCTTGCCTAATTTAGCCCTATAGGCAGTGACAGTTGTGATAAATTTGATAATTTCTTCATGTCTGTTAATGTGTACATTGGTGTATTGGATGAGCCATCTGGAATGCTCTTTAGCCAGACTTTTAATTGCATCTGTTTGATCCTTCAGTTCTTCCATGGCTTTATAAACACATCCACTCAGCTGTTGAAGTTTTGACACTTTGTCCAAGTGGGTGGAAGATGGCTCTAACAATTTGTCTACGTAATCAGAGATTGATTTTTGCATGTTGTCCAGTCCTATCATTTCTTTACCTTATCCACTTGTCTGTGATTCTGTATGCAAACCATGAAGAATCTTGAAGTCTTTGTTCTTTTCTTCTTTGACCTTAATATCTACTTGTTGCAAACCTGTCTCGGCCTGGATGATCATTTCAATTTTGAACTCTAGACTTTGAAGCCACTCGATTAGAGGTTCATCTCCCTTCTGTAGAATCTTGGCTTTCAATGCCTCTTTTGTCTTCATCTTCATAGCTACATGGAGCATTACTATGCACTCCTGACACTTCACTCTCTCAGATGTGAGAGTTTGTAAATTCTTCTCAATGTTATTACTTTCTGTCTCCAATCTCAAGAGAGCATTACCTTACTACTCAACAACTGCCAACCCTTCAAATTTGAGCCTCTCACCCCATCCTCTACCGATCTGCGTGAAGTGACAATCTTCCTGTAACTTTGCCAATATAGCTTGATTCTCTACCGTGCTAGGATCAAAGGTGGATTGGGTGCTGGGAACACTTGCAATTGGGGTGAGGAGCTATCTTATGAAATTTGTTAGCTCAACCACTTCTGCCTTCAATTGAACCCTGGCAGTCTTGAGCTCCTTGAGTTCTTCTTCTATCACCACATTAGTGGACTTCCACCAATCTACCTTAGTGTCATGGTGAGCTAACCCAATATCAAATGACTGCAACTAAAAATTTGAAGTGGCCATATCTTTGAATCTACCATCTTTGGTTGGTTTGGCCACTTCCATAGTGAAGTGCCCAGTCTCAGGGTCACGGCCTAGAGTAGACATTGTCTTTACTTTCTTCTATTTTCTCATCGCAGCCTTGGGCTGAAAATGTTTTGATAGAGTATCTTTGCTGGGAGCCCCTTCTTCTACCCTCTTCCTCTTGTGTTCTAGAGTATTTTCTATCCATGATTCTAAGCTAGTAACTTTGTTGGCAGAAACCAACTCCTCAATGAACAACTTCCTGATGACTGGGGGCATAGCCTTTGGTCTCAAAGAAAATGGATTCACTGAAGTAGGAGAAAAGGACACCAATTTGGCTACTGAAGTGACCTTCTATTTCTTCCTGGCCTCTCCTTCTGATTTTGTGGTTGAAGGAGTATCTTCACCTACTTCCACTATGATGGGGGACCTTCTCCTTGGGTAATCCTAGGTCAAGGGGTCAACCGGTACATCTACTATGACTTCTTCTACTAACCGCTCTAGTTCTGCATCCTTGGTGAGCTCTTTTGTTGTTTCAATATTTGGGAGCGAACCTTCTCCACAAGTCTTCTTTGGCTGAACTTCTTTTTTAGGAGGTTCATCACCTCCAAAAGCTGGCTGAGAAGAACTTTTGGACATAGTTGGGAGTATTACCGAGGAAGTTGTTGCAATGTTGGAGGAATCCTTTGTAGAGTTCTTTGAGTAGGAGGCTTCCTTTCTAACCTCTTCCTTCTTCCTTCTATTCATTCAACCCACTACTCTATCCTCTTATAAATACCACTCCTTAGGGTATGCAAGTCACTGACACCTTGATCTAACATGCACTCAGAACTGATGGAGAGAGGCTTGATCTTCTCGAGATAGGTGTTATCATACATGTGCTGGCCATCATCTAGTAGCCCTTCAATTGAAAAATTGACCTTGAACTTTTTGATTTGTTCAATGGTTAATCTGGCATAGAACCTATCTCTGCTCTCTAGATCATCTTTGCAATTGGCCCAGTAGTCTTCAGTTTTGTCTACATGGTGGATAGCTAGGTCCATTTGAAGATAATCATGAGCATAATTAACTGGATCATATTGTGGCCTCAAAACATCATAGGTTTCCAACAAAAACCTCTTAGAGAATGCCTTTAGGAGATTCTTTGCCTCAGACTAGGAAGCACAAATGTAGGCACCAATAGTCATGGGGAAGTCATAGCCTTTCTTCTTGGCATCAACACATATCATATTCACTTGTAGAGCTTGTCTCATCACCTCCACCAGCACGATCATATCCATAGGATATTTGGGCAACTTGAAAGGGAAGTCATCAAAACCTGCAAGACGAAGGTAGGAGAAATCTCTTAATTGAATGAAATAGCATTCAAATTGGCTGATGAAAGCCATGGGTTCGGGGGAGAATCTCCTTTCTAGATAGCCTTGTAACTCCCTACACAATCTCATTGTAAATGCATCATTCACCCGAAGGTGTTCTATATAGCTATTATGTAATTGTAAAGAGGGGAAGAATTTTTAACTCTTAAAATCATCAGGAAATTCCTCTAATCGAGGAAGTCCTAGCCAAATTTGTATTGTTTCCAGAATATACAACAGAATTGAAGACATATAAAATTCTTTTTGGTGCTTAGCCCTATCTAGGGATTCTAAAAGGTTCTCACTTACCATAAGGGCCCAATTGATGAAGTGATGTTGGGAACATATTACCTGAACCAGGAAAAAGTGATGATCAACAAAATTGAGTGCCTCACTCTCACCTCTGATCCTATGGAGTAACACCAGAATGTCAATGATCTCTGGCTTCAGGTTAGTGCCATATAATGTCTTCAGTAGCTTCCCTTTGGCACTCTTGGGTTCTTGAAACCATGTTTTCATTATCTCCTTCTTCCAAATTGACTTTTTGGCAATATATTTAGTCACCGCTTGACTATATGTCATTTCTAAATACTCAGCTTGCTCTGGGATGCGTAGCAAGTTCTGAACCGATTCCCTGTCAATAGATAGTAGCATCATATCATTGGGAAAGAGAATTTTCCTGGCATTTGGGTTGTATCGAGCAATGCATTCCCAAATTAATTTTGGGGCTTACATAGCCACAGGAAAACCAGCAGCCTCAACTAATCCACTCTCCTTCAACTTCTTAGTAATGGGATGTATCTGGTCCACTTTTAATCTATTCTGGAAGTTCTGCATGTCAAAGAACTTCAGAGATGTGTCTGAAATCTTATGCCATTCAGAAGTAATGTCGCTCATTCCATTGAATCCCATGAATCTCTAATTGATCTTATAAATTTTGAATTTTTACCGTTTAACGACTGACTTCCCATGCCACACGAATGAAAAGACCTCAACATTAATGAAAAAGTCTGTTATGAAGTAAAATGACTTTATTTGAATTAATTACCTTGCTTTTACGGGCTGTTAAGAAATTTCTTTTCACTTTTAGTAAACGAAATGGTAACTTTTTTGAGGTAGCGAAAAATCACTTTTTCGCTTCTCCTTTGGGCGGAGAAGTTCTTTTGGAGTGCTCTTGATTCAAAAATCTGCCAAGGGGGAAATTTGGTCTATTAGGATGGCAAAATGGCATATGTTGATTTCATCTGCCTTCTTTATATCTTAGATTCTTTATGAGACAGGGTCTTCCTCAAAATCGCTTCATTTAAATGGTTTGGCAGAAAACATACTCTGTGGGTCAAAACCCACTTGTAGGAGTAGGAGAGAAGTCATTTTCTGCTTTTTGGCCTTTAGGCTTACTTCATCAATTTATTTCTATTGAATCATTCCTCTTGACTTGTAGAGGTGTAATCAAGACATAGCAGCCCTTCTCCAGCCTAAAGGATCCATTTTAGAGTTGTACTTCTTGCTGAGATATCACTTAGTATTCGTTAGCGGAAGATGCACTCTGTTGATACTTTTTTGCCAGTGGAGAGGCTCGAATCCAATTTTTTGCTAAGCTGCAAAATGAAGGATTACGGATACATACTTCCATTGTGTGTAACACAAATGTTAGAAATCTTCAAACCATGACCTCTACTGGATTGGGAACTTAACCTACCCGATGAAAACATAAAGTCATAAACAAAAACTGTTTGGTTGACAAAAGAGAAGGCAATTTGGAAAAATCTGCCAAAGGCTCCCTAGCCTAAGGGAAAGTTCTCTAGACTTAGACTCATGACTAACAAGAAGCTTTCAAGACCACCACTATACATTAAACACTCACTTTTGTCAAAAGGGTATGCAGACTAAAAGTGGGGCAACAAATAGGACCAAACACATCCGAATGGATAAGATCCAAAATACTAGAAGACTTTTGAGAACTGGAGTAAAACTAAACATGTTTTTCTTACCATAAACACAATGTTCATAGAAGTCAAACTTGAGATTACAATCATTTATCCCCTCAATGAGGTTTTTATTTTTTAGGGTTTTGAGATACTTCTCACCAATGTGGCCAAATCTCATATGCCATAACATTGTCTTTTCTACATGAAGTTTGTCTTCCAAAGTGTTAGCACCCTTAGGTACACTTGCTGCACTACCATCGAAACCCATTGCCACAGACTTCTTCACTATTGGTTTAGATGGTTTAGATGAAGTGATTGATGCTCTCTTCCTTGAGATAGAAGAGCTATTACACTATGAAGTGCAAGCATCCAGCTAAAATAGGGTACCTCTCCTAGTATCTTTCATGAGCACCATAGCTCCTCTAATCATCTTGCATCCATATTTTGAAAAAAAAAATTGCACACCTATATCATTCAGCATACTTATAGATAATAGGTTTTGTGCCAAACCTAGGATGTGAATTACCCCATTGATCCCCTTTACTCATCCATCAAGGAATCTAATAGTGACTCTTCCTCGTCCAACTATCTCTAGGTGAGAATCATCACCCAAGTACACCTTCCCACCATCAAAATCCTTGTACTTTGAGAACCAAATTCAATGAGAGGTCATGTGAAAAGAAGCACCTGAGTCAATCAGCCACACATCATCATATGAATGGGTGGCCAAGACTATGACAAAATCATCACCATCTTCTTGAGATTTATCTGAATCTGAATCTGGGATTTTCTTCTTCTTCTTTGGCTCTTTGCAGTCCTTACAGAAGTGCCCAAACTTACCATAGTTCCAACATGTTTCCTTATAATTTCTAGGAGTCTTAGATTTCCCACAGGATTTGGATCCACCCTTTTCAGACTTCTTGTCATTTTTATTTCCTCTATCTTTGGATCTACCACATACAACAATGGCTTCCTTGGTTGAATCTGAGGTATTTCTTTGCATCTCCTTAGATAACAACGAAGACACCACATCATCCATTTGGAAAGTGACAATACTACTCCCAAGGGCCATCACAAGATGGTCCCATGAATCCACCAAGGAACATAGTACTAGAATGAATTTAGAATAACTGAGAGGGGAGGGGTGAATCAATTATCCTCAGGTCTAGATGTAGCAAATAAAAACTTTTTGTATTTCAGATCTACTTGGAAGTAGTAGCATAAGTCAACAACTTAATCATGTAGTTTACTATCAATTGAAATTATCTTGTAGAAACATAACAGTAAAGAAAACCATAAGCATTCACACAAGTTGACACAATTATTTAACGTGGAAACCCAATATGGGAAAAACCACCACTAACATGCTACCAAGTTTTCACTCTTCTGAAGTGATGCCCTATGAGGAGCCAACCCTGTTAAAGGTTACAATAACACACTGCTAGGTGTAACTTGGTTACACCCTATCAGGAGTGGCCTTGTTAGAGGACTTAGAACATTCCACCTGAATGTCACCTTGTTAGAGGATTTATACAAATGACTGTTAGGTCAACCTTGTTAAAGGATTTTAACTGATATAATGGTTA
>MU223258.1:2415160-2425162 GCA_018584345.1 Thuja plicata | reverse complement strand
TAGAACATTCCACCTGAATGTCACCTTGTTAGAGGATTTATACAAATGACTGTTAGGTCAACCTTGTTAAAGGATTTTAACTAATACAATGGTTAGAAAGTAATCAATAGTTGTGATCTGATACATATAACTTACTTTGCAATTCAGATCCAATTATAGCTCTGATGTTAACTTACTGGATAGCCTGCATTATAATTTCAACCTTCTGATCTACTTGGAAATCCGTCAAGCAATCACACATGCAACTCTCTGTTTCTGTATTTTGCCTTCTCTACTAGATCATGCTAAACAGTAAATCAACTATGTAAACCTTTTGCATACACATCCACTTCACATTCAGTAGCACACCTCTTGCAGACTAAATGAATAACCCCTTGACGTTATCATATACCTCTCTGTCTAGGTTAGATAAATCTTTTTCCGCTTAAACAAGATCGTAGATCTTAGGTTAGGTCAGATCCAATGGATCATTCCATCTTTGCATTAAATTTACTTCTCCAAAGTAGTCTCTAATTAAATCTTGAAACCATACATTAATTATGGTTACCCATACATTAAATGACGTAGATCAATCTTTAATTAACATTACATATCCCAATAAAATTAACTAAGTCGGCCAGAGATCTCAAATCTCATCATTAATCCAATTACTATAAGTTGGCCAACATCACTATTTCCACTCAGCAATTTAAATGGTGCTCAGCATTGAACAAATTTTCACATCACAAGAAAATTTTCTCAGCACAAGCAACTTTTCTTGGCACAAGCCAAACTTGCTTGCCATAGAATAGCCAGAAAAACTGTCTTTGAAAGATAAAAAACTAATTACTTTGCCAGAGTGCCAACTAATCAAGTACCCTTTTATTTTCCTTAACTCAACCATTCAATTGGTCTTCTTGTTAAATCTTCTTCATCAACAATAGATATGGTACTCAAACAGATAACAATGGTCTCACCAGTTAAGGTTTGACAGCAATGACAAAATAACAATTGCTTGCATTGTCGCTTTCCAACACATATTAGGGTCATACATCAATCCTCCTCCTCCAACTTGACACTGGTTGATGTCAACTATGCAATCAGCATGTTAAATGTGTTCAAGTGATCTGCAACAGATCCTCCTTCTTCCATTCTCAGAGAATACTTCTTTCTCAGGAACAATCTATTCACCAAGGACTTGGCCTGATACACAGACCCAAGCCGTGTCAATAATTTGTTTGCAGTCTTCTCCTCAAGAACATTCAGGAGAACATAATCTACTAGACAAAGTCTAATAAGACCCTTAGCTTTCCGATCCTTGAGGTCCCAATCTTCTTTCTTGGCATGTTTACTGGTTTGATATCATTTGCAACTGCCTCCCATACATCACGGTCTACAAGCATGTCTTCCATCTTGAGTTTCCACAACTCAAATTTTGTGCCATTGAACTTTTCCACCTCCATTCTACTATATGAAGAACCTGCCATCTCTTGTTTCAATAAGGTTATGAATACTCTGCAATAATACTCCCAATGAACTAGAGATTAGCTCAAAAAACCCGTACCCTAACAAATAGAACCAAAACTGGTCAGGTTCTTATACCAACTAAAAGGAAACTAATTGTGTGGAAAATAGTTCCCTATGCTAAACTCCTGAGAAGAGGATCATGCAAATTCAGATTTAACCCTTATCCATTACAGAATGATAATACAATAACATGCATACATAGAAAAATGAGAATGATACAATGATTTACCCTAGGGAAAACCTTTCGGTAAAAAACCCCAGCACTCCAAAACCTGCATAATGTATTAATCAAAACTATTGTTGTTTACAATACACTTGCAATGCAAGTTCTTTCAGGAGATAATCGACACTTGAAGAAAAATTTGGTAGCATAACAATATTCCAACAATACACTGATTTCACTCTGCGATTTGCAAGCCTAAAAATGCTTATATCATGCGCTTCCCTTTTTAGGGAAACTTCCAAAGATAACCGTATTAGGTTTTACCATTCTCCAAAAAAATAGGAAACCCGAACCCCACGCATTGTAGAAGAGTACAAAGTAATCAACATGATCAGTTGCCACATGTCTTGCATGTCTTCACCCATCATTGAATCTTTCACAATTATCTCTTACAGATATTAATGACCATCATAGGGATCCGTCATAACTATTTCAGTCATGATTACCTTACACATTGTCCAAAGTTCCGACATTTGGAAAATAACCTCTACCACAGAATGGGATGCCTAGATCTACCTAGACCAAGTTTGATCATCCTTGTCATCTTCCAAGTGGAGTGAAAACACAACATGTCCACTCAACTAAATGACATAACGGATATCAAACTTAAATACATTATTTGAAAAATTAATTACAAAAAAAATAATATCAAATGTAAGGAAATATACAAGGTTGAGACACCTTATTCCTAACAAATATCTAGTGTTTAGTGACTTACTTCTTTTTCTCATTCTAGACTTCTTGTCTCCTATGATCTGATCTTATGGATGATGTCTTCTGACATACTTGGCAAGTTTTGGTTCAGCTCTTTGTCCATCATACTGATCATTATCTTGACCTTAATTTTGATCTCCATTGCTCGGAACAATATCTTGAGGATTTTCCTGATTTTCGGTAATTGTAGCTTGATGCTCGGGTGCAATGTTCTATTGCTCGGGAGTGATACACTATTGCTCGGGTAGAGTGTCAAGTTATTTAGTGTAAAGAAAATGTTGTAGACTTCTAGTTCTTTTATGCTTTCCTTATCATTTTTCTCTACAAATTTATATATTCTTACATTTGCACTTTCAATGATCTTGTTAGAGGACTTGTTAAGACATTTGTAAGCCTTGATTTTGGTGGAAACCCTAGAAAGATACCTTCATCACTTTTGGAGTTAAGCTTTCCATTTCTTTCATCTTTCAAAATATAACATTGAATACCAAACATTCTGAACTAACTTACATTGGGTGTGTAACCATATTAAAGCTCGTAGGGTGTCTTCTTTGTATCCTTCTTTAATTGTACTCTGTTCAGTGTGTAGACAGCAGTACCGACAACTTCCCTCCAGAAATTTTTGAGTTATTCTTTTCTCTATCATCAGTATTCTTACACAGTTAACAATGGATCTATTTCTCCTTTCAACAATTCCATTTTGTTTTGGTGTTCTTGGTACAAAAACTTGTCCTTTTACTCCATTCTCATTGCAATAGTTAGTGAATTCTTCTAAAATAAATTCCTCTCCTCTATCTGATCTTAAGCATTTCAATTCCTTACCACTTTTTTTTACCATAGCCTTATACCATTTAAACATCTTGAATATTATGGAAACATCTCAGCACTGGAAACATCTTAAAAGATCCTGGAATATTATGGACCTATATGGTTATTGTAATATGACTTATTAAGCTTTTTGGTTTCTTATTAATGTAATTGGGTGTGAGACTCAATTAAATGTTAGTAGTCTAAGTGTCATAGACATAGAAGGTTTGTATAATCGTGAAGTTGACAACTTCATTGTCAACTCCACGACACATTACTAGTTTAGTTCATTTGGAAACCATCTCCAAATTGGTCATTTGAATCCGTTGGAGTAATGGGAAGTTAGAAATTAGTTATGTGAATTGGTTATGGAAGTTATCAGGTTTTTGAAGCCTTTATTATGGATGTAACCCAATAGAGGAAAGATAGAGAGAAAATTTATGGGAACGAAAAAAAAGAGAAAAACAGAGAGTGGAAAAGAATTAGTCTCTCTGGCGACAGCCAGAGAACCATGCTTTGTAATCGCAACTTTTAATTATATTACAGTTTGTGTTAAATGAGTTCTTTCTTCATCATATTCTTTAATGGAATTGATTCAGTCTAGTTCATGTTAAGTTCATAAAATACTCTTCCATTTCAGCTTAAAGAATTACATTTAGTTTCTATCATCTGTGTGTTGGTTCTGGTAGATTTTGTTATATGTTTCTTGGTTTCAAAAGATTCAACAGTGTTAAGAATCAGGATTTTAGTTATTGGAAATTATTATTATTGTCTTAATGTGGCTTATTTATGCTATTAAGGCAAGTCCCGATCCATGGGATATTGGAAGTCCAATTATTTTGGAAAAAGAGTGGAGGAAAGAATCAATGGTGAAATGCTCGAACACATTAAAGACTAAAAATGGTTTCTAAGAACTGTTACGCAAATCTTTAATGAGTTCAATCCTGCAATGATACCAGGAAGTTATCTAGCTAGTTGTGCCCATGAAGGAACCATGGAAGAGTGTTTTGATAGCCACGTAATTTGAGCTTGAGAGTCATGTGACCAATGATAACATATATCATTTATGACTCAGATTTACACTACGAAAAGGTGGCGTCTAGTTTAGTGGAGAAGGTGGTGGATAAGGTGGAGGACTGTGTGCTGACAATCACATAAGAAGAAACCCGTGAGTGAATTGTTTCATAGAGTGATGTGCTCGAGTTGGAATAGCAGTACAAGGTGATGAGCATCGTTGTAGACTGTAAGAACTAGCAACCAAGATCTTGGTGCAAAGTTGATTGTTGTCGACCTTTGTTAATATGAAAGGTGGCCTTCAAAATAGAAAAGGTGGTGGCCTATCATGCATACGGGTTCATGCTTCGATAAGACTCACAAGGTGTTGCATCTCAATGAATGGGGATTGACAAATGAATTAAGATCGTGGTGGATTGTGAGCCTCCAACCACGGTTTTAGATATAGTTAGATAGAATAATATGTAGAGATAATGATATCTCCAATGTAGATTTCAGTAAGCCAATAACATATATGCAGAGTTCAACAAGAATATGTAGAGGTTTGTAGAATGGAGGACTGGGTGCATTTTGAACTACATCAGAATGGTATCAAAGCCAGAAAAAGGTTTGGTGTTTTGGTGGGTAGAGATATAACTGGTGGTATGTGGATCCGTCATAGCTACAATAAGGATGCAGTTGTGATTGTGTGTGAAGATCTCAAGCCGGGATCTTGATATCGTCTCCATCAAGATGAAGCTGGGTAGAAGGTGCAAGAGAGAAACCACTAAGAGAAGGGTGGGAAGAATCTTCTAGTATCTTGTATGGATAAGATGGCAGTAGGGTGGTGGTGTGAACCAGTAGCATGAAGAATGATGGCTAGAAACCCATATGCACTCCAATGATGGGAGTCATTTGAAAGAGACAGAGTACACAGTAGAAGCATGGACCTAGTGGTGAAGACAAGGAAGTGAAAGATTTTTTTGCAGAAGTCTCCACCCTGTATTTCCATGGGACATGGAAATATTTTAAGTCCAGGAGTATGATGTAGGGGCATCTTTGCACTGGAAACATTTTAAAAGATCCTGGAATATTATGGACCTATATGGTTATTGTAATATGGCTTATTAAGCTTTTTGGTGTCTTATTAATATAATTGGGTGTGAGACCCAATTAAATGTTAGTAGTCTAAGTGTCTTAGACATAGTAGGTTTGTATAATCATGAGGTTGAAAACTTCATTGTCAACTCCACGATGCATTACTAGTTTAGTTCATTTGGCAACGATCTCCAAATCGGTCATTTGATCCTGTTGGAGTGATGGGAAGTTAGAAATTGGATATGTGAATTGGTTATGGAAGCTATTGGGTTTTTGAAGCCTTTATTATGGATGTAACCGAATAGAGGACAGATAGAGAGAAAATATACGGGGAAGAAAAAAGAGAAAAATAGAGAGTGGAAAAGAATTGGGCTCTCTGGCGGTAGCCAGAGAGACATGCTTTGTAATCACAGCTTTTAATTATATTAAAGTTTGTGTTAAATGAGTTCTTTCCTCATCATATCCTTTAATGGCATTGATTCAGTCTAGTTCATGTTAAGTCCATAAAAGACTCTTCCATTTCAGTTTAAATAATTACATTTAGTTTCTATCATCAGCGTGTTGGGTCTGGTAGATTTCGTTATATATTTCTTAGTTTCAAAAGATTCAACAGTGTTAAGAATCAGGATTTTAGTTATTCGCAATTATTATTATTGTCTTAGTGTAGCTTATTTATGTTGTTAAGGCCAGTCCTGATCCATGGGATATTGGAAGTCCATTTATTTTGGAAAAAGAGTGGAGGAAAGACTTGATGGTGAAATGATCGAAAGCATTAAAGACTAAAAATGGTTTCTAAGAATTGTTATGTAAATCTTTAATTTGTTCAATCCTGCAAAGATATCGGGAAGTTATCGAGCTAGTTGTACCCATGAAGGAACTATAGAATAGTGTTTTGACAACCATGTAATTAGAGCTCGAGAGTAATGTGATCAATGATAACATATATCATTTGTGACTCAGCTTTGCACTACAAAAAAATGGCGGCTAGTTTAGTCGAGAAGGTGGCAGATAAGGTGGAGGACTGTGTGCTCATAGTCACAAAAGAAGAAACCCGTGAGTGACTTGTTCTGTAGAGTGATGTGCTCGATTTGGAATAGCAGCATAAGGTGGTGAGCATCGTTATAGACTATAAGAACTAGCGACCGAGATCTTGGTCAAAATTTGATTGTTGTCGACCTTTGACAATATGAAAGATGGCCTTCAAAATAGCAAAGGTGGCGGCCTATCATGCATGTGGGTTTGTGCTTCGATAAGACTTGCAATGTGTGTCATCTCAATGAATGGGGATCGACAAAGGAATTAATATCATGGTGGATTGTGAGCCTCCAACCATGGTTTATAGAGTGGAGGACTGGGTGCATTTTGAACTACATCACTTAAGCATTTTAACTCTTTACCACTTTGTTTCTCAACCATTGCTTTGTACCATTTAAACATCTTAAATCCTTCATATTTATCTTTTAGAAACATGACTATCATCATTCTAGAGTAATCATCAAAAATTACAATATAATATCTATCACCATAATAGCTCTTTGTCCTCATAGGTCCACATAAATTAGTATGGACTATTTCTAGAATGGCATCAGATGTATGGGTTTTTCATTTGAAACTAGACTTTGTCATCTTACCTTTTTGACAATTCTTACACATGATATTTTCAGGCTTAACCATCGTCGGTAAACCTCTTACATTTCTCTTTTTTCTTATCTTTATCATGTTGTCAAAGTTCACATGACACAATATTATGTTCCACAACCATATGTCTTCATTTCTAGCCATTAAGAAAGTGGTGTCAGTATCATTAAGATAGAATAAGTTACCTTTTGTCTGCTCACCAGTACCAATCAAATTTCCTAATTTATTGAAGATCTTTGCTTTCTTATTTTCAAATGCTACGCTGTGACCTAAATTATTAAACTGAGAAACACTCAATAGATTATAATTCAATCCATTTACCTAGGTTATTCAACATTATGGTTCCTCTACCTTCAACTGGATAAGGTGTGTCATTACCCATCCTTACTGAACCACCATTATAGTATTCAAAAGTCTCAAACTTTTTCTTGTCACCGGTCATATGGTGAGTGCAGCCACTATCTATGATCCAGACATCATTTTTACTAACTTTAGATATAAGTACAGTTTCTACATACCTTCTTCATCATCATCTGAATCATCTTTTATTTCCATAAACACCATATTGATGTCTTCATCAGATTCGGTGTCAGTATCATCATATTTGCATTTTTCTAGGTAACTGGCCTTCTTTCCTTTGTCCTTGTAGTCTCGGGTATCTCTTATTTCTAATTTTTGGTAGCTTCTATAATCACCTCTATCAGACTTGTTTTCAAATGATCTGTTATTACTTCTATCATCTTTTCTCTTGTTAGGACATCTTGCAGCAAAGTGTCCAATCTATTTACAATTAAAACAAACAAGTGGTAATTTTCCTTTGTGTTTACCTTTTCCTCTCTACATTCTTCTAGCCATAAGTACTTCAATTTCATCAAGATCTTCTTCTTCACTTTCACTATCACTATCTTTTCTCATAGTGTGTTTATGACTTGATTTACTTATTCTCAAAGAACATTTGAATGCAGACTCTATGTTTGGTAAGACACTATTATCAAAATTATTCATCTCAGATGAAATTAGTCCTCCAATCAAACTGTCTAGAGTAACATTGCTATTTTCTATTGCTCTCATTTCTTGAATGGCAGAAACTCTAATAGCATAAGTAGGTAGTAAGGTTCTTATAATTTTACTTACCACTGTACCTTCTTGTAGTACACCTCCAACTCCTCAGATATCATTGACTACCTTCTTTCATTTTTAGATCATAAAAACTTTCCTCTAAGGCTTTCTGCCTTGGCTCTCAAAATATTCTTGTCACCACCATGTACAAGCATCAATTTGTCCCACATCTACTTTGCCATTTTTCAGGTTTTGATATCTTCAAATTTAGAATCAGAGAGTGAGGAAGCAAGCTCTATCATCATGTAGTTGTGATCATGCTTCTGTCTCATTTGTTAAATTTTTGGTGCTCCTATGGGCAACACATATTCAGTATCTAAGTATTGAGTAACATCATTTCCAATACCTGATAAATGGATTCTTATTCTGCTCTGCCATGAAGCAAAATTGTCTTTGTTCACCTTGGGCACATCTCGTTTGTTCATCTTTTGATCTTTAGCTTAGGTCTTGAAACCTTCCTTCTAAGAACACAAGATCTAATACCAATTGTTAGTAATAACTGAAAGGGGGGGGGGGTGAATCATTGGCCTCAAAAATTAATCCTTAAATTAACCCTTAAAACATATAACCACAAATTATGCCTCTAGTTATCTTTTGTCCTACAAGATGAATTCCTTGAAATACTTATAACAATTTACTACTTTTTAGATTTCTTGGTAAAACCTTCTTCTGTATGTTTACCGATGAGCAGTCTTGTATTTACCGAAACATAGCAAATATGCATAGTATACCGGTCAATCCATAATTCCATATGTAAAAATGTAAGATAGTAAAGTAGTGAAACATAAACACATAACACATGGATTTTTAACTTGGAAACCTTGTTAGGGGAAAAACCACTGGGAGTGGTACCCAAATTTTCACTCTTGTGAAGTGAGCTCTGTTAGGAGCCAACCATGTTAAAGCTTACAAACACACTATTAGGTCTGACCTTGTTAGAGGATTTAAAAGATAGTTTTTCACCTAGTATCTGGCATCTAATGCTACCATCCTTGATCAAACACTCACTTGGCCTGTCAATAGGTATTGGGAATATCCAATGCTACTATCTATGATCAAACTTTTTAATACTCCTTGGGATGTATCTCAATTAAAAAATACTTTTAATTCATGCTCAGTTAAGAGACTTGATGCTTCAATTGTTAAACTAAAACACTAAATGATCTGTTCACACATACAACTTGAATTGCAGATTTTTAGATCTATTGTAAGTGCATTAGCTCTCTAATAAATATAATCAATTCCACACCTTTTCTCCACACTGTTCTTCTCTATGGTGTTGTCCCACTGTTAGTTAGTGTCTGTAGAATCTAGCTCTTTCTCTAGCTTGTTGATCAGGTCTGAATGAAGATTTTCTTCTGCTTCAGAATCTCTTTAGAATCTTCTCTCTTTTCTCTTCACCCCTCACAATTAATAATGAATTGGGTTTGTCTCTTTATAGACATGATTCACCATTTCTTGCCTTTCTTGATTCTTTGCGTGATCCACAATTTGTGCCAATTAGATTTAAATATAAATCCAGTTTTATCTCGTAGAGATCTTGTTAGGGATTTTTCTTGCATGAACTATACTGCTTGAAATGTCTATTTGAATCTTGTTACCTCTAAAACCTGTTTCACAGTTCAGAGACAAGAAAAGCCTAATTGCTAAGGATTAAACAACATCCTTCTTCRTTTTTGAGCTCCACAGATGCTCAGGCAGGTTTTACCTTATAAGATGACTGATAACACAGTATTTGTTAATGTGGACACTGATTTGTCATGTATCTTTACTGAACCAACTAAGAAAATACCTTGTAAATGATCAAGCATAATCATATACAAGACATGACCATATAAACCATGATCTTTTATATGACAAGAAACCAGTGATATAAGGGTTTCAATCCTTCTTCCTTTTCTTGA
>MU223258.1:2388390-2406330 GCA_018584345.1 Thuja plicata | reverse complement strand
TCTCTCTCTCTCTCTCTCTCTCTCTCTCTCTCTCTCTCTCTCTCTCTCTCTCTCTCTCTCTATCTGAACAAAATTCTTCAATGAGCCTGAACAAATACTCATGTTGTATCCACATATTCTCAAACTTAAAGGGGCAACAATGGGGTGTTACATCTTCCAGTATCTCTAAAAGTATTGGGAAATGGACTAATCCTCAAATTGCCAAGTTGGAATATTTTAAGTTGAATGGGAAAATCACTAGATCACCTTTGATCAATTATACCTATATTAAGCTTTCATATCATTCCCAATTAAATTTAAATAGTATAATTAATTTAGGTAGTTCATCTGAGTTTATCAATAAATCTATCTATTTTAATCTAATCTAATAAAAGAGGCCTAATAAAATCAATGCTTAAATATGCTTTTAAACAAAAAAAAATAATATAACAACAATTTTAATCTAATAATTTCCCAATATTTAATCAATCAAAATGACTGATAACCATTTTCAGCTAGGAAGCGCTAAAATGGTTCAGACAAATTTCATAACTCCTTAGAGGATAATGGGTGTCCTTATGTTATTTTTGTTCAATGCAGTATGTCCTGTATTTTTTGAATCTTCTATGTAAGCTAATAGTTTTACTCCTTTTCCAATAGTTTTTCTCATTTGTTAATATCTACAATCTCTCTTTTCTCTTCTTATTATAAATATATATGTCAAATAACTAAATAAAACATATCGATAAGGAAGACAATAATATATTTCTAGCTAATTTGCCAATTTTGAATGTGGACAACGAATCCATGTTCAGTAAGGATTATTAAGTATAAAAACCTGACTTTAATGCACACTTTGGAGCCATCTTTCTTTCATGGTCTCTTATAAAATTTTCGTAATTTTTCTGGCTAATGAAGTTTTTTATCAAGATGGAAACTTAGGAATCCTCAAGTTCATTTTAACATTAAACTTTAGAACTACTAACATGGAGAGAGCATAGTGGCAATGGTGATTGTGTTGATAATGGTACCTTTGGTGGTTCATATGAAACCAATCAAGCACTTTTTGAGCTAGTTATTAATATTAAGACTTTTATTGAGTGTCATTCATCCTAAATAGTTAAGGATGTAATTGGGCTATATGACTGCTTATAGAGGGTCAATCAATATCTCAAGAATATGGTGATAAACAAATCATTAGGTATCATTAGGGTCCTAATGTGTTTTAATGGATCCTAATGAGACCTAATGCATTCTAATGGGTCTTAATGTGTTGTAATGGGTCCTTATGTCTCCAAACGGATCTTAAGAGGTCCTAGGACCATTTAAGACCCATTGGGACCCATTAAGATGCATTATGACACATTAATACTGTTAAAACACATTAGGACCCTCTAGAGCCTCTAGGATATAGATTTTGTTTTTTTATCTTAATGTCTAATTATTGATTTAATTTGGCTTCTGTTATAAATGTTATTCATTTAATTTGTGTGGAATTTACGTATATAAGAATTTAATTCAAGGTGTTAAGATTCTCTAGTGTTTTTTTTTGTAAGTTTGTGGTTTAGGTGTCTATATTAAAAAAAAAAAATCTCGAGTTTCTCATGCACAAGTTATTTGTTTAGGGTTTTGATTGTGAGTTATTTATTCAGGGTTCTGATTCCAAGTTTTTAATTTAAGCTTTCTATTTTAGAATGTTAATTTTTTTAAAAATTATTTCATTGTGTGTACATGCAATTTTTACATTTTCACTAGAAAATTAATAACAATTACATCTATATACATGAAAACACTATTTTTTAAGGTTTTGAATAATCTAGTTCATTAGTAAATTAATGACAATGCCCAATTTGGAGATTGGAGTTTAATCATGCTACTATTTATAGTCTACTCCAAATTAACTTAACTATCATCATTTGTCAAGAATACACATTTTATACAACTATTTTTTCTTATATGTTTAATAAAGAAATAGTAATATAAATTTATATCAAACATAATAATTCATAGTCGAAGTGGGAAATTTATTAATTTATGGAATCTTTTGGCTTGATGAATTTCTATCTATACTCCAAAATAATTACCAATCAAGCCAAACACCCCATCTCACTTGAGTGGCTTACCTTAGGCTGGTTTGAGTCGCCCTTCCCAATAATCCATATAAGAATACTTCTTGTCATTTAATCTAATAAAAAATAATTTTATGTATCAATTTTTATGGAAGTTTCATGCCATTGTATATTTGTAAACATGATTACACATGGGCTATTAGATTTCTAATTCTTAAGATTATTACAACATTTTTATTTGGAAATAAACATCATTTTTGTTAGTAATGTTGGGATGGTTAATTTCTTTAGTGTCTCTTTGGCAGCATGGGAGTCTTGATGCTACTTTCATTATATGTTGTGTATATACAAGTTGTAAAAATATAACTTTTTTTTATTTAATTTTAAATAATTTTTTTGTCGAGATTTATTTTAAGTTATTTATTGTATTTAATATAGGATAAACTAAGATCATTCTTCTATTAGCCTATCTCTATCTACATTAGTCTTGACCAATTCTCATATCATCTATTCATATATTTTAGATTTCATTTCATTTGCACTCCTTTCTGTTGGGAAGAATCATGCTCATGATCTAGTGCTACAAGTTCAAATAATTTTTCACAGTTTTTAAGTTAACCCTTTCAAACAATTCGGTTCATATGGTTCCTATGAGATTTTATGCATATTATTTTGGGTCAATTGCATATGGCTATGTAATTAAAGATAATATTTAGAATATAATCTAATAATTAGATTACGTAATCATTTAAAGATCAATTTGTCTAATGCATTTCAATTAGAGTTGCAATAAACATACTACGGTTATGTATATCACAAGATTACCTTTTATATCTCTAAATCTTATGAAATTGGAAATAAGGTTTGAATACTAGCCAATAAAGTTGCATAATCATTCCTCTTATAAAAAAAATTGAGTACAAGAGAACTATGAATCATACAATTTGGAGACTGTTGGAGTTGATTCCAAGGTGAGTGGGTCTTCTTCCCCTCCATATTTTTTGCATTTTGATACTTTTGTGGGGGCTTGGAAGAATATTTTTGTGAAAGCCCATGCACCCTTGAAAGGTGGGGTTTTGGTTGATAAGTTGGATGCTGGTACTTTATTCAACATATTTGGCCCTTCCCTTGATTGGTATAATGCTAAAATGCAAAACTCTTTGGTAAATTTGGAGGTTGTCATCCTAACATTGTTCTAGCAACAAAGTGGGTAGCATCATCTTGAATTATGAAGGGCTCTGTTTTGATTTATTCCCTCCCTAAGGGTTCTTTTTTCTTCTCTTTTTCCTTGAAGGAAGACTATGTTTATATCCTTGTTGTTAGGCCATGGTTTTATATCAAATAAACCCTATAGCTTTGCAAACGGAGATTGGGTTTTGACCTAGTTGGGCATCTTTATGGTGTCATCTTGACCTGGTTCTATCTCTCTAGCTTACTTTTGGAATTATGGGATGAAGAAGTGATTGCAAGCTCCTTCATGGAATTATTGGGTGTGGACACCGCAATTACAAATAGAGTTAGGTTCAATTTTATTTTTTCCTGTGTTTTAGTGGTTCATAGTACCTTTCTTTCAGTGTCAATTAAGTTGAAGTCCCGATTAGGCTCCTAGAAATAGAGGCTTGAATATGAGAACTCTACCCCATTTTGCCAAAAAATTTCTTCCACTTTCCACCTTAGTTTTGAATTTCTTAAGTTTGAAGAGAAATATTCGTTAGGAAAAGATAAAGTTGGGGAATCTATTTTTTCCCCCAATTCTCTCATCTTGACTTCGCTATTGTTAGTCCCAGTTGGTGAAAAATGTATTATTGGATCCTCCTTGGAAGACTTTGTCTTTGAGAAGGAGGTAAAGTATATGCATGCTTTCATGCTGGAGATAGAACCTTATGGTATTGTATAACTGAGGTCTACTGGTGTTTCTCTAGTGGTGGGCCTTCCTCATGTTTTGGATTCCCAACCACGCCTTCAGTTGGTTTCTTTTGGTGAATCTTTTCTCACATCTTCACCCCCTTTTGTTCATCCCAAGACCCCTATTCATATTCCCCATCCTTTATCCTCCCCCTCTTTCTCTAGGGTATTCGTTATGGTGGCCCATTCCCTCCCCTCCCCTCCCTTTCTACCCATTCTATTCCCTCCTCTCTCCCTCTTCTTTTAATGGATAATGAATCCCCTCTTCTGGCTTCTAATCTAAAGGTTTGTAAATTGGTAGGTGTGAGGAACACAAATAAAAATGGTCATAGATCGACTAAATATATTCATGAGGCTAGTATAGAAAGGGATATGGAAAATTGTGGCTACAGTATCTTGGAGATTGCTGAGATGTTGTTCAGATTATACATTCAAATGTTGGCATTAATGTTTTGTCATTGATGTCAACATATTCCTACTATTGGATATAGTATTCCTGGTTTATTTAGTGAGATGATTTCTATGGTACGACTATTCTATTTAGAATCTGATGTTGTGATCATATATTTTTGTTCTAGGATCTATGTACTTGATATTGTTTAACTTTTAGAGGTTCGAATGTTGTTTTGAAAGAGTTATGATGGATTTATCAAAGACTAATCTTTTGGTTGTTAAGTCTGTGACACTATTTCAGTATTTGGATTGGTGTGGATTAGTTATACAATATTCTTGGTTGCTAACTTGATGGTTATTTCAAGACATGGATGTGTGTCCTCAGCTTGAGTGATCATGATTTGGATGCTGGAAAGCTAATTTTATTTTAGGATAGTGCTTGTTCATTAGTGTTCCTGATGAACAATGCAAAGAAGTGAATGAATTTTATGACAAATATGTTACTATTGATGTCTTCATATTTCATGTTCTATTTTATGCTTCTTGATCATGTCCTATTCATGTTACTAAATTACATTGGATTATGTGATCAGATTTGGTGTATTTCATGTGGCATATTAATGTGCTTACGAGTTCTTAGTTGACTCAGTGATGTAGTATGTTGTGAAGGTTTTTGGTGTGATCTATGGATCTCGAGCATGTTCAAGATGTTGATATGGATCATTTCTATTTCTTAGACAACATTTAATGGATCACATTGAGTATTGAGGTGTAATGTATTAATGTTTTGTAATTAGGTCCCTGGCAGACCTAGTTCAAATAAATTGATGTAATGTGTATATATATGTAATAATTCTGTAATTACGAAGGTATGAAAGAGAGCTTTGATTTATAGTGTATGATGTTGAATTGGAGGGCACAGTGGTGGTGAAGCTCAAAGAGATTAAATTCCTCTAGATTCTAAGGGAGGGAAAAGGAACCATTTACAAGAAAGATATATCCCATGGATACACTACCAATCAGACTAGGAGATCCTTCAACATCCTCCTCACCAAGTTCCTCCAATAGGTGAAGGAGGGAAACCCAGGTGTAGCCACTAATGTTGATCCCCTCTTTGGTGCACATGAAATAGTCAGGTACAATGCAGTCTCCCCTAACTCTAATGAGTCTAATGTTGAACATGAAGGCCCCCCTGAGTAACACTGGTTAAAACTTGCCAATAGTTTTATATTTTTCATATGTATCCATCGTAATATGAACAATATATATTTTTAAGGCCTTTTTAATCTGGCTGAGGCTATATGCCCTGCCCCAATGTAATGATTCACAAACTTTGTAAGCTATACTACTACTTACATTATATGCAATATAAAAAAAATAGTTATGAGTGGAATATTTATGCAGGGGGTCTAGTAAATCCGAAAAACACTTGGAAATAACTCCTACAGATAATTACACACCCTAGTTCAAAGGTGACCCTATGTTACTAGTTCCTTTTTAGAAGATAATTTACTCCTACAAAGGCCCTTCAACATTGTTGAGGAATCACAACAAAATGATCTCATTACAAGACTTATTAACTCAAATAGGCTTTGGAGACTTCAAGATTTCCTACTAGATACAACTTCTCACATCAAGTTCCTTCATTGACATGATGACTTCCTTTGACTACCCTTATCACTCAAAAGGTTTTAACTAACACAAATCATGGAGATGGGATTTGGAAACTAAAATGGGTTTATTTCTATCATTAGAGACCCAAGATAATATTTCTCAACCATTGGTTCGAACCCACAATATCAATAGGCTATGATTTATTTGTTAAGATCTCAAATCCTTGTAGCCACATTTGACAACTTTGTTACACTTAACTTTCAGACTTCCCAAACAAAAACCCAAATAAATTGTAGTTTCTGACATCCTTTATGGATTTCACAAATATATTCCAATTCAATATGTGGGTCCCAAGTTTAACCGAGTCAAATTTACTCTGTTACCACAAGCCTAAAAGTGCTAATAGGTCTGATTTACAAAGCAACCCCTCTAATTTTTACTAATCCCACTTAACCACTTCATGGAACATGTCTAACCCAACATAAAACTAGGGTATGCACTTCTTGGAAGTTCCCAACCCCACAAAATTTACTTTCTAACACCTTTTGCATCAATTTGTCTTCACCTGGGCCTATCACATTGAGATACCAGTCCTTAATTCTTGCAATTGTTCACAACCTCCAATTGATCTATGTCCAATACCTCCAAATAATCATATAGAACCCTAAACAAATTCATCACACCAAGAATGAGAATTTTCTAATAGTGGAAAGAAGAGATTTGGGGCATTTTTTGTCCAAACCCTAAGTGGTTAGGGTTTATGAACTACTTGCACAAAATGGAATGGATCTTTCTTGTTACTGAATGGAATTGAATGAATCCAATGCCAAATGAAGATAATTAAATCCCCTAAAAATCCATACGCATTTCATGATCCACCGACTTAGTTGTCAGACTGTAGATTGTAGATAATTACAAAAATGTGTTTATAAACAGGAATCAAAAGCAATTTTATTCACATGCAATGCCAAAATCCATGAAAAAAAACCATTATGCCTTGACCAAAAGAGGCTTATATTATCTTATTACAACTTTTCCAACCAAAATCAACCATCTTTTGAATGTCGTGATCACTGGAGATGCAAAGTACAACTTTTGATAAGAAACGTTGCAAAAGTTGCATTAGCAACTTTTTGACGACTTTTAAATTTTTGTTATTTTTTGACACACTAACTTTCTAGACCCCTAAAACTCAACCACACATGTCTATTAAGGGTTACAAACACCAAAAAAACATATTTCACTCCCTTCACACAATCTTGGGAGGTTTGACCATCTAGGTCCTAAAAGAGTACATCCTTGATAATGGCATAGATGCCTTACAAAATTACAAAACATAATTTATAAATGGTTAAAGGGACCTTATTAAAATACAAAACATATGAAAATTTATAAAAAAAAATCCAAGAGCCTACATGGCTCCCATGATCTCCTAGGTTCTCATGCACCATACTCTGGGGGGTAGAAGAACTCAAGTCCTCTAAGGAAGTAGATTTGAAATAGAATTTCCATGCTTCAGTATGTCTTCTTCACTCATCCAGGTTGCATCCTCCTCTAATAGGCATTTTTGCTTGGCTAAAAAATTGTCTTAGAAACACATAGCATTGGACTACTATTTTAGGCTTGGATACCCTAAATGGCTGCTAAGTAGATTATTTAGTCTCATTTAATTGTTGACTAGGGAAGTAAACTTGGAATGGTATTTGCAAAGTATATGCTTCAAACCTTCTTGATTCTCATGGCTAATCCTATGGAATTGAAATGTATTAAGCTTCAGGAAATCTATACCATCTTAAGTAAATGTGTTTACTCTAAGAAAAACATAATCATGAATAGGAACTACTCTACTTCACCTATGCTAAAGGATCAGTCTACCAGTTCTATTACCAGTGGCTGCAGGAACAACAAAGTTCTAATTACTTCTTAATGAACAAGGAAATAACTTCTTCTCTAACAAAGTGATTCACTCACCAAGTGGGCCCCTTTGGATGAGTGAACAGAAATGCAATCAAGATAAGATAATGAAACTCAAATTATGCATTCTATTCATTCATGGAGAAATGTACTCGGAAAGTAAAACAATGTTACAATATCAACTTCTATTCTAGAAAACATATAAACAAACTTGACTAACTTTAAGAGTTACAATATTTGGCTTATTTAAAGAAAAACTACAACTACTCCCTAAATCTAGTATCACTCCATTAATGAGGATCACTAATGGATACATAATGCTCAAAACAAAAAAATATCAATCAACAAGAGTAAGTCTTCAAGTCCTTCCCAGAATATAGCATGTGATGGCTCTAGATCTGCGCGTTGTGTTTACTAAGGAACTGTATTGACTTGTTCCTCCCATGAAATTCTTGTGGCACATCCTTCTTCAACCGCTTGCTTGATTCTTTGGGCATGATGGCAGTTTTGCAGTAATGGCTGTCATTGACTCCTTCAACACCATGGTGATGTTCTTAAATGTGCCATGACTTGATCCCTACAAAATGGTCAGCATACACAACCTTTGATATATATATATATATATACACTATCATTAATACTAGGAAAGAAGTGTTAGTTTCTAATTAATACACTTGGCAAGGCACATGGCTACAGGAAGGAGGCTACCCCCAAACATAGCATAGGAAATAGGATCATTCATTAGCATATAACTACTCATATCTTGTAATTTCTACCCATCAATTCCAAGAAAATAGTCCTTGTTGTTTTATCATTCACTTACCTACTTATGTCTTTACATATATAAAATATACATATAAAACCACAAAGTTTAAAGTATTTGTTTTGCAAGAAAACTGCTGAAAAATAAAGTAAGAAACTTTTGAAAAGATGGCCTTTTAAGAGGCTCATCATTCCCCCCAACTACACTATTTCTTGTCCCCAACAATCACAAAATTATGGATCTTGGCCCTATGCCTCAGGTCACTAGCGATATTTTCACCTGGTTCATCAGCAACATAGTTGAAATACCCATGGTTGTCCCAAATTATTTCCCACCTCTGTACTTCCTGATTCATATCATGATCTTTTGCATTTTCATTTACTGCCAGTAAAGGATGCAAGAGGATATGAGGTTGAAACCTTAAGGGAATCCATTAATTCAGCAGTGTTCTCCCCAGCATTATAAACCATGGGGCTCAGCGAGTGGCAAGAGTTAAATTATGTGGAGAATGAGATTCCTTGATTTTTAAGTCATGGGACATCTATACCCACCTCTGTCTACAACCTGTAATCACAGACTCAATATCCTATGATGAATGATGTTCCCAATTTGTGTATGCATGCTCTCTAATTGGAAGGAGATTGCAGGATCCACTAGGGTTTATAGTAACTGAGATCCAATCAAGGAAATTTCACCTAGAACTCTGAACTTCAGGCCTCATCATGAGGGGTGTATCTATCTCACTTCTTCTATATGGCCAAAGCCTAATACTCTCTGCTAATCTCATTTTGAATCCAAGACATCATTGCCCTTAACTGAACATCTCCCACATACAAAAGTGAGTTCCAATCCCTATTTTCTGGTACAACAAGATTGTATAAATACAATTCACATAATAGGTTTTTGATAGACATGGGAGCTGACTGAAATGCATCATAAAATTCATGAGGTGTAGAAATACAAGGATACAGTCCCTCTACAATCCTAGTCAATTGAAAATTAACAAATTGATCCTTAAGGAACAAAGCATAGAGTGGAGATGGTGACCTACATGCCATTTTCTATAGGAATCAATTCAGTGATCTGCTCAATTTTCCTCTCCAATACTGCAATCTGATTTGTTTTATGTTTGTGTTACTAATATTAGCAGAAAGTCTAGCACTCTTCCTGATAGGGGTTTGAAAAGAGCTCAAAGGATCTTTACGTTTCTTCCCACTAGTGGACACCTCCTCTGTAATGGCTTCAGGAGGTTCTTCTAACATTGCCTCCTTAGGAGAGGTCAAGGGTTCCTCAGCTAGGTTACTAACATCTTCATTATTAGGTGGTTTTTGTTTAGGAGTCATACCCTCTACCTCTAGGGTTTTACCTTTATCTTCCATGGCAGCAGACCTAGTTTCCATGGAAGGTGAAGTGTCAGAAGTGACATTAGCTTCCCTAGTTTTATCTTTCTTTCTATTAGACACAAGAGTACTAATATTCCAAGCTATTTGCCTAGATAGGTTAGGTTTAGAAGAAGACACTTTAGGAATGACCTCTTCTTTATCTATTACCTTACAAACCCCCATTGCTATGTTAACCCTTCTTCCTATACCGTGGCCTCTAGGGCTCACCACTCTAGGGGCTATTTCCTCCATGGCCAAGAATTCATCCCAAATCCCAATCGATTTCTTAATTAATTCTCTTTCTATAACTAATTTGATTAAATAGTGATGGGAAATAGATAGATCTTTTCCTGACTATACTAGAGACACTTTCTTTTTCACAATGTTAAATAGAAAACTAGGTAAGTTTACTGGCATGTTTTCATGGCGGAGGGCGCTCAAAATCTTGAAATGTAGTCCATGGAGGTACTTATAATGGCCTTCACAAGTGAAGTAGGATATTATGAATGTGGATGGCTACATTTAATCCATGGGTAATGATGTTCTTGAAGTGCCATGTTTCTTATCAATGTCTAACCGTGGATCACCATGTAGGTTAAATTGTGCCCTAGTTGAGTGAAAGTCAATATCCTTACTCTATTTTTTTTCTTCCTGTGACAACTTTGAAACTTATTCCATGATGTCCTTTGATAATTCTATCCTTAGACCTTTAACAACTGCAAACCCATTGTTCAGAGTGTTTAGAAATTGGAAAGCAATTTCTTCATCAAAGCCATTAAGGCTAAGACAGTAATACAACCATCCCCTTCTTTGAAACATTTCATAGGTGGCTGGGTCCCCAAGCAGAACTCTATGATATATAGGCTCATGCCTCTGAAGGTCTCCACCCATGCTAATGTTAAATTATTTTTAGGAGCTGTAGAGATGCTACAAAAAATTGGAAAATGCAAGACTGCTTACAAACTCAAGGTGTTGAGAAAAATTGGAGTACATAATAGCTTTTAGTTCCAAGAAAATAAGAATTACTTCGAATGATATTCATAAATACATTTGCACATGTTAAGGTCTACCACCTAACATGTTATGAAAATATCATTATTAAGTGAACCTTAGCTTTTAATTTCTTTCAAATCATGATGACGTAATCACGGGAGGATAGATAAGCTCCCACATGACGACGGTCATCGTGAAGAGACAAGAAATAAAGTTTGCCTTTTTGCATGCTAATGTTAATTTGCAAATATTTTGAAACAAGAATTAAATAATCCCTCCCCCCAAACTAAGTGTAACTCATGGGTCCCACCAAGCCTTTGTGTGCAAGAGTAAAAAAAAAGGAAAAGAACACTTAATCCAAATAAAATTGAATAAAATAATATACGAGCAAAAGTATGTGTCACTAACCTATGAAGTGCTGCAAGAAGAGTGTTCTTCTATGCTACATGCACTAATGGAGTGATGTAATGGTACAGACACATGGTAGAGAGAGGAGGTGAGGTGTATTTTACTGCGGAGAAATCAGTTCACAGAAAGTGAAATGTTTATTATGGAATCTGTGATAAAAATTACAGATTGGTGCAAACCTGGGTGGAAGACCCAGATGCTTCAGCTATAGGAGTGTGGTTTTCTATGCTTTGCTAGAACTACTATAGGAAATCTTCACAACTCCCAGGTTTGTGATAGATCTTAAGATGATGCCTGGTGACAAGAAGTTTGAATCACACAGGATCAATGGTAGAAAGCTGAACTGCACCATTATAAAAAATTAAGATTATTTGATAAGGGCCTAACCATCGGGTCTAAAATTTTCTTGGAGTATGCTGATAGCATGAGTCATAGAGCAGGGCCCAATCACCAATGGAAAAAATCTTATCCTCGATGAATCTCTCATGCCAATTCTTTCACTACTTCTGAATCAATTTGGTATTGTGAAGTGCAGACTTCCTATACTCATCCAGTCCATTAAGTTGCAGGAGCCTGTCCTCTTGGGCCCTAGTAAGGTTGATATCTAACTCCAATTTCGTCTTGAGAGTCTTATGGGGAAAATCAATACTCATGGATGTAGATTTTCCATAAAACAGCTCAAAGGAGTAAAACCATTCATGGTTTTCCAAGTTGTTTGATAAGCCCAAATGGCTTCAGGAAGGCAGGTAGCCCAATCCTTTTTGTGAACATTAACTATTTTTGTTAGTATGGCTTCAATTTGCCAATTTGTGATCTCAGCCTACCCATTGGCCTGAGGATGGTATTGTGAAGATTTACCATGCCTCAGTGTGTACACATTCATCAATTCAACAATAAGTTTAGAGGTAAACTGTGCACCTTGATCTGTTGCTATTTCACGAGACACACTAAACCTAGTAAAGATAAAATCATAGAGAAACTCTACTACCTTATGATCCCTAGCATGCCGCATTGTTTTTTCTTCAATGAATTTTTTGGCGTAGTCAGTGCATACTAAGATATAAGACTTACCATGGGAAGATGGCTCGATGGGACCAACAAATTCAATGCCCCATTTGTTAAAAGGTGTCACCACCACCTGAGGCTGCAAGGGAATTTCATCAGACTTGGTTGGGCAGCCCATCCACTGGCATCAGTCACAATGCCTAGTATTCTTAGCAGCATCTTTATGTAAGGTAGGCCAATAATATCGAGTTGTCAATACCTTGTATGTTTTCCTCTTTCTTGCAAAATGGCCACTAGATGGCTCATCATGACAAGCCCGAAGGATATCATAGGTCTCATCTTCGTGAACACATCTATGGGTGACTTGATTAGGACCTCTGTAGAACATAAATCTAGAGATCCATGAAAAGTTGAAGCTTTTTTGAAACAGTAACCTACGATCGTGAGGTAAAAAATGAGGTGGTGTCCTTCTTGTAGCAAGGTAGTTGGTGATATCAGCATACTATGGATTGTGAGTTTTAATAGAGAATAGGTTCTCATCAGGGAAGCTATCATCAATTTCTATAGGATCATCAAGAACTTGTAATCTAGAGAGGAAATCAGCCACCACATTATCTTTACCTAGTTTATCAATGATAGTTACATCAAACTCCTGCATGAGGAGTAACCAACAGGCTAACCTACAAGAGATGGAGGGTTTATTCATCAAGTATTTGATTTCTAAGTGATCAGTATAGACAAATACTTCATAACTAGTTATGTAATGTTTGAATTTATTAAGTGCATAGATTACATCAAGCAGTAACTTTTCAGTTACAATATAATTCAGTTCAACACCTTGCAGATTTTTCCTTATATAATAAATGGCATGCTCAACTATACCTTATTTATATCATAGCACTACCCCAATGACATAGTCAGATGCATCAGTGTGGATATGAAAGGGAAGCTTCCAGTTAGGTCCTCTAAGAATAGGGGTCTTTGTCAAAACATCTTTCAACTGTTGAAATGATAGTTCACAGTTAGTTGTCCATTCAAATTCTACTTCTTTCTTCAACAAAGTGTACAATGGGGTGGCAAGTTGACTGAAGTCCTTAATAAATATCTTGTAGTAATCAGCATGACCAAGAAAAATCCTAACATCATTTTTCTTTTCTGGAGTGGGGAGTGTAATGATGACGGAAATCTTTGTAGGATCAACCTATATGCCAAAGGATGAGAGGTAATATCCTAAGACAACTCCCTCCTCCATCATCATATAGCACTTCTCATTATTAAGAGAGAGGTTATAGTCCTGACATCTTTTAGGAACTTTTCTGAAATTAGCATGAGCCTCTTCAAATGTAGTTCCATATGCAATGAAGTCATCTGTGTATATTTCAACATAGTCAGCAGCAATTTCAGTGAAAATACTGATTACTGCCCTCTAAAAAGTAGCAGGTGCATTACATAATCTAAATGGAAAGACAAAATAAGCAAATGTTCCCCATGGATAGGTGAACGTTGTCTTATCGTGATCTTCAGGTGATACATGGATCTAATTGTAGCCATTGAAACCATCCAGGAATGAAAAATACTTCTTACCAGAAAGGTTATCAAGTAGTTGGTCAATAAAGGGTATTGGAAAGTGATCTTTCTTAGTGGATTTATAAAGCTCTCTATAGTCCACACAAACTCGCCATTTTCCACCTTTCTTTGGAACAGTTACAAGAGGAGAGACCCACTGGATGTAAGAAATATGATATATAAAGCCAGCTTGGAGGAGTTTTTGTAACTCATCCTTTACTATATTTCTCAGTCTAGGGTTTATTCTGCTCTGGGCTTGCCTAATTAGTCTAGACGTAGGACTTATATAGATCTTATGGGTACACAATTTTTGGTCTAGTCCCTTCATGTTAGTATATTCCCATGCAAAAGATTGTTGAATCTCTTTTAAAATTTGGAGACTAGACATCTGAGATTCAGTGAGATTCTTATTGACATTCAATTCTTTACCTAAGGCAATTTCTACTCTTTTGACTTTATCTAGCATAAGAACTTCTAAAAATGAGGGTGACTTTATCTCATGGGGTAACAAGGTATGGAGATAATCAGGTGATGAAGGAAACTTAGATGATGGTTGTTTGGGAAATATGGTTTGTAGGGAATAGTCAGGGACATGACAAAAGGGTGCTTCAGAGTCATACTGGTTTGTAAGGATTTCTACTAGTATGTCATCTTCCTCTTGTGAGGCCATAAATCGATCTCTACCAATAAACATAAGCTGTTGTATTGAATTGGCTTCAAAGGGAGCATCTCCTAGATCTGGCTAGACAAATTGGTCAAGTTCATCTTAGGGTTTGGCTGGAGAACACAGAGTTAATTTCTTGGTATGAATTCCATCAGATATGGTCATTTTACCTAAGCAACATGCAATGCAAGCATCTATTGTGGCCAACCAAGGCCTTCCTATGATTAATGGATATCCTCCTTGTGTGGCTTTGGGGGATAGGATGATGAAATCTGAGGGGCAATCCAAGGAATCTAGTGTGATAACAATATCCTCTACCATGCCATCTAGCTTAATAGTGGAATTGTTAGCTAACTGGAGTATGGTGGGTTTTTTCCTCAACCCAATGGTGGTAAGTCTTAACAACACATCCATAGTCATTACATTGATCAGAAAGTTACCCAAGGACATGGACGGTATCCAGATCTTTCTTTTTCCTACTAGGGTGCTTGATATAGGCTTCCTTGATTGCTTTATTATAAATGGGAATTTCTTTGAGGTAATATAATAAAGGTATTTGGATGGTCATTTTATTTAGTTGGTCAATTAGATCAGTTGCAATAGGATTCTCTTTAGGGGGTACTGATTGTTGAGCCAATCTTTGCGGATAAGGTGGAGTTTTCAAAACTGGAGTTGGTGGTGGAATAGGTGGAACAGTAGTGTTTTATTTGTTAGGAATTTCCTTAGCATAAAAAATGTTAGGTATTATGGGTTCCCTAGGCACACGCAATGTAGTTCTTGATCATAGGTAGATGTCATTCACTTGTAGTGAATAAGCTTGTTTCTTGTTATTATAATTTGGATTTGGTTGCGCAGGCAGTTGTGGCTTCTAAGGACTACTATTGGTTGTAGGAGGTGGAGGCATGATAGCTTTTTGCTAAGATGGAGGCATGATAGCTTGCTACTGATTAGGATGATTGGGTCCCCACTGAGGTTGTTGTTGCCAGTTACCATGTGGTTCCCATTGGTTATTCTACTGCGGCTGCTGATATTGGTTAAATTGGTACTAATATGGGTTAAATGGAGATTGTTGCTAAAAGTTTTGGTTGTAATATGGCTACTGATAGTTTTGGTTATACTGTGGCTTTTGGTTAGACCAATTATGATTCCAATTCCCTCCTTGAGGGCTATAATTCTAGGGGTTTTGGTTTTTCCACCGATTACAATTATTATAACCAAAATTATTCAGGGGGTCTTGAGGCATACCTTGTCTCTGAGCCCATGGTCGGCTTTGAGCCATGTAGAAAACCTCTCCATTATACTCATCTATGTCTTTGAACTCGGTGGGAATTGAGGTAGTGTCCACTGATGCAATGGTTTTGTACTTACAATTTATTTTCTTCTCTCTTTAGTGAGAGCATAATTCAGCTTGTAATGCCCCGCTAGGGAACCCAGGAGAACTGGCCTAAACATGCAACCAAGTTAACGAAATAATTTTTTTTATGTTTAAAAATAATAATGATAACAATATGGAAGTAATTTGATGAGATACTGGTGCAGAGCATCCTAGGGTTTCTCACTCAGAGCCCTAGTAATTAGTAGAGTGATCAATGGAGCAGATCACGGTTAGCAGTCAGATATCTGCCTAAACATTAACAACTCTTAACTCCTAGCACGAGGGTGGTTAAACAATAAAAACCGGTTACTTTATGCCTATCACACAGTTGCAGGTGATTAACAGTTAAGTTTGAAACCGGTGCAACAACGCGATAATAATATATCGCAAGCTCGCGAGTTGATGGGTGGTTAGTGGAATACAGCTGTGACAAGGCAATGATAGTGTATCACACAGTCAGCATTTTAATGGTGGTTAGTGGAAAATGTGTGCGAGGATGCGACAAGGCGATGATAGTGTATCGCACAGTTGGTGGTTTAACAGTGGTTAGTGGAAAATGTGTGCGAGGATGTGACAGATGGTGCATCGCACAGTCGCAGGATAACTGGCAGCTCAGTTCAAAGCATTGCGAGAGCACGAAAATAGTCTATCGCGTGATCGTAGAGAAATCATCAGCTCAGTTCAAAGCATTGTGAGTGCGCGATAATGATGCATCACACAGTCACAAGGGAATCGATAGCTCGGTCAGAAGGCTTGCGAGGATGCGACAAGAACTCATCACACAGTCTCAAGGGAATCGGCAGCTCGGTCAGAAGTGTTGCAAGAGAGTGACAGCAGTGTGTCACAAGGTCGCAGGGTAAGGCATACATGGTTATTAAGACTTGCGACAATGCGATGAAACATTCGGAGTATCGAGCTGGGAAAGAATAACGATGCCACGACCAGGAGAATAATGAAGCAGGTTGACATGTCAGCAGATGGAAGTTAAAAAGTCATATACAAAAAAATGAAAGAGAATGCCACGGAGGAAAATGTTGTCCATGTCGAAAACCATGCCGATGATGATTCGATGAAAGTTGCAGGAGGAAGATGAAGAGCCGATGCAATTAGGATCCTCAGGCGGACAGGTAACCTAGAAATGGTTACAATCAAGAAGAGGTTGATTCATATATCGAGGAAGGAACCATTTTTTGATAGGTTGTTGTTGTTCGAGAATTTCGATATTGAATAGGCTAGCAAAGAAGATTTTCAGTTTACGTTGTAATTGTCAGATTTTCAATAAAGATATAGTTTCCTGTGTGTTCTGTGTGTTCTTCTGTTGTGAAAAAATAGCTGTAGAGTAGGATTTTGAATTCAGTAAAGTATCATGGATGCTTTTTTTGACTCTGATAATCCATCCTATGGAGTATGACCATCAAAAAGCATCCCTCATGTATGTTTATTTTGTTTTTGTGTCTGTGTCTGAGAAGTGGCTAGTCAAAATGGTAGACAAGTCCTAGGCGAGCTAAATGGTCTGGCTAGAGAACTTGTAGGAGAGAGAGATAGAAGGAGAAGGTGCATGACTGACTTTATTCAGTCATGGAGAGAAAGATAAGGTAAAGAGAGAAAAATTTCGGTGGGTAGGAAACCTAGGAGAGAGGGAGAATAGAAATCCTTCTAGTTAGGGTCTGTGAGTAACCCTAAGAGACTCAATTGTGAGTCTAGAGGATCCTGAAGGGAATAGGGTCCATAGTGAGATTCCTAAGATAGAGTAGGAGTCTAAAAGAGATAGGTGACCTCCCCGTCAGATTGGTATCAGAGCCCAGTTAAAGATTTGGGTTTGAAATTTGTAGATGTTTCAAAGTACTGAGGAATCAGTAGGAGAATCAGCCATGGTGACAAATGTAGAGCTGGCTAAAGAGGTGAATGAG
>MU223258.1:2350874-2371217 GCA_018584345.1 Thuja plicata | reverse complement strand
AGGACTCTCTAGACTCACCCTTGAGTCTCTTAGGGCTGCTCTCAGACCCTGACCAGAAGGACTATCCTATTCCCTCTTTCCTAGGTTCCCTACCCACCGAAATGTTTCACTCCTCATCTCATCTTCCTCTCCATGACTGAATCAGATCAGTCATGCACCTTTCTCACTCTATCTCCTTTCCCTACAAGTTCCCTAGTCAGACCATCTAGCTCACCTAGCACTTGTTTCCAACTCTGACTAGTCTCTCCTCAGTTCCAAACACAAACCCAAAACAAGAATAAAAATACATGATGGGTACCTTTTGACAGTCACATCCCATACGCCTGATCATGAGAGTCAAAAGGTATCCATTAAACTGAAATGAACTCAGAATACTACTCTACTAAAGTTTGTACACAACAGAAAATATACAGAACACATAGAACACTCTTCTTTATTGAAAACTGCAAATTACAATGTAATCTCAAATCTACTGTGCTATCCTGTTCAATCTCTAAGTTCTTCAACTGCCTACAATGGTTCTTTTCTCCCTTTTTATCCTCGGCCTATTCTTGGGCTGTAACCGTCTTTAGGTTACCTATCTGCCTGAGGAATCTCAACTGCCTCGGCTCTTCGTCTTCCTTCTGTAACTGTCCTCACCATCTTTCTCTACATGGTTGACGACGTGGATATCATTCTCCTCTGTGGCATTATTTTTGGCATTTTCTGACTTTTCAACTCTTTCTCCTTCTGACACGTCAGCATGTTTGATCATTTGACTGCTCTGCTCTTCATCACATAATCGTGAGTGAAAGTGACCTTTCATGTTTTGGTCTACGACTGAGCAATTACCTGCTCGTCGTGCTCTCACTATGCATTTACCTGACTTGGCTTTTACCTCGCGACTGAGCGATGATTCTTTATCACGCACCCGCAATGCATTGTCCTGAGCTATGTTTTATGTTGCGACTGAGCGATGAGCTCAAGTCGCATACCCGCACTGTCTTTCCACGAGCTGTTATTTACTCTGCGAGTCTGCGACGCACATTAGTCGCACACTCGTTGCACTTCAATCCGAGCTCCTACTTTCTTAGCGAGTCTACGATGCACGTCAGTCGCGCACTTTCAACTCTTTTTGACGAGCTGGCCATGTCTCGGCGACTGAGTGATGAGCTCAAGTCGCGCACTCACCGTGTTGTAACCCGAGCTGTTAATTCCTTCGCGACTGAGCGATGAGCTCCCGTCGTGCATTCGCGATGCTTTCATCCAAGCTAACTTTTGCTTTGTAACTGAGCGATACACTGTAGTCGCGCGCTCGCCGTGCTTTTCACTTAACCGTCAAGTCACCTGCGACCTTGCGATGCACAAGGTGTCACTCACTTGCACATCCTCCTTAGCTATTTGCTGCTTGGAGACTGAGTGATTAAGCACTCATCGCGTTGTCGCACCGGGTTTTCACTGACTGTGAAATGACTCATGACTGTGCGATGAGCTCCTCATCGCATTGTTGCGCACTGTCTTTTCTGCTAGCCGTCTGCGACTGAGCGACTAGTTCCTCATCGCGCACTTGCTCACTAATAAACTTAACTCATGACTAGCTCGCGAGTGTGCGATGCATGATTTTTCTGCTCTCCACTGGCTCTGCGACTTTGTGACTAAGTGAAGAACTGTTCAGTCTTAATGACGAGGACCGAAAACTAACTGTGATCTGCTCCTTTTGATCACTCAACAAGAATTGCTAGGGTTTGGAGCTAAACCCTAGGGTTCTCTACACCATGTTGCGAGAGCGCAACAACAGTGTGTCGCAAGGTCGCAGGGTAAGGCATACATGGTTATTAAGACTCACGACAATGCGATGAAACATTCAGAGTATTGAGCTGGGAAAGAATAACGATGCCACGACTAGGAGAATAATGAAGCAAGTTGACACATCAGCAGATGGAAGTTAAAAAGTCATATATGACAAAATGAAAGAGAACACCACGGAGGAAAATGTTGGCCATGTCAACAACCATGCCGATGATGATTCAATGACAGTTACAGGAGGAAGATGAAGAGATGAGGCAATTAGGATCCTCAGGCGGACAGGTAACCTAGAAACGGTTACAATCAAGAAGAGGTCGATTCATATATCGAGGAAGGAACCATTTTTTGAGAGGTTTTTGTTGTTGGAGAATTTGGAGATTGAATAGGCTAGCAGAGAAGATTTTCATTTTACATTGTAATTGTCAGATTTTCAATAAAGATATAGTTTCCTGTGTGTTCTGATTGTTCTTCTGTTGTGAACAAACTGCTGTAGAGTAGGATTTTGAATTCAGTAAAGTATCATGGATGATTTTTGACTCTGATAATCCATCCTATGGAGTGTGACCGTCAAAAAGCATCCCTCATGTATGTTTATTCTATTTTTGTGTCTGTGTCTGAGAAGTGGCTATTCAAAATGGTAGACAAGTCCTAGGCGAGGTAAATGGTCCGGCTAGAGAACTTGTAGGAGAGAGAGATAGAAGGAGAAGGTGCATGACTGACTTTATTCATTCATGGAGAGAAAGATAAGGTAAAGAGAGAAACATTTTGGTGGGTAGGAAACCTAGGAGAGAGGGCGAATAGAAATCCTTCTAGTTAGGGTCTGTGAGTAACCCTAAGAGACTCAAGTGTGAGTCTAGAGGATCCTAAAGGGAATAGGGTCCATAGTGAGATTCCTAAGATAGAGTAGGAGTCTAGAAGAGATAGGTGACCTCCCCATCAGATACATAACATACACATGAATACCACATGACGAAGGTTTAAAAATCTTGAGAGTTCCTTAACGTAGAATTACTTAAGCAAAATAATCTACAAAAAACTATATAGAACTAACACAAAGGATACAATAACCAAATCCAATAATATACATCTCATATAATAAGACCACATAAACATATAATACCCAAGATATACAACCAAAACATCCATTGCACAAGTTGCAGGGTATGCATAATACATAATAAAAAAATATAATACATCCTTTGAAAGGATGTTAACCAATATACACATATGGTTACAAAAGTGCATCTCATGAAACTTCACAAGTCTCCAAAAGAATAAGAAGAATAAGAAACTGCAACAAGGATCATCCAAGCATGAAGAAGAATCGTCGGATCTTAATAGTAATAAGAATCACTATCACCCGACCACATGGAACCAAAGGTCCACTCCCATCGTGCTGAGGAGATAACATAAGGCCCACACATAGGAACACAATCTAGAAAGACTAAAGAAAAATTATAGGGATAGAAAAGATCAAGACACACTGGAGATCCAAGATCAAAACAAAGGTACACCATCCAAAGATAAAGAGCATACAATAATCAACCAAAACACCAACATGAAACAACTACTGAAGCAAAAAGTCAAATGCCAAAACTACAACCATAAAAGGTAAAGAAATACCTATGGAGGAGATGTAGGCTACATTCTATGGGAGTGTCATCACATGGTCACATACTTGAGTTACCCTGGACTGGCCTCTCTGGACCCCGGACCTCAAGCAACATCTAGTTGAGTTACCCTGGACTAGTAACTCTGGACCCTGGAATCTCAACATGCTAACTAAACTTGTATTTAATGTTTAACTTTCTATTATTACATTATCACTTATTAACAACTTACAATAGGTCACCCTGGACTGGCCTCTTTGGGCCCCAGAATCCTATTGTAAGCGACTCCCCTAAGATGCACCTAACTAACTACCCCCTAAGCTCAAGGTCAAATTTTATCTCATAAATCTCATAAATTAGTTCCTACCCATATAGGAACTACTGGTTCTCACTAACCATAATAGCATGAGACATTCTCAAAGGATCACATGTCTTGAGTTTAGAAATGCTAGGTTCAAAAAAGACAATCGACGAAATTATCATTAGGAAACATGCACTAGAATCACTCACAAGAAACTATGTAGAATCAAATCCCGGAATGACAGAACCCCATAATAGAACAGAATAAACAACTCATTTCCAAATTCACCCCAAAACACATCATGACATTAATAACACAATTTCGGAAAGAAACATTTAGTACATAGTGTTACTCACATCATTAGAATGATCTATTTCAATTGTAAACAATGATAACATAATGATAATACAATGATAAACAAATTTATAATCTCCTCATATGCAAATTCATTTATCTATAAAATTACTAACAAAATATGATTCAATTTTAATGGAAAAATGCAAATTAAAGTCTCTATAGATTAATTTATAGCATTCACGTTATGTAAATTAACCTATTTAATAATTACTAAAAACCAAATATAATTACAAGTAAAAGTTTTTTTTTTAAATAGAATTTCTAAAAATAGAATACCACTCCACGCGAATTTTTTATTTTTTATTTTTTTTAAATAATAATTTCTAAAAATAGAATACCACTCCATGTGAATTCTAAAAAATATCTTTTTTTTTTTTTTTTAAATACAATTTCTAAAAATAGAATACCACTCCGTGCAAATTCTAATTTTTTTTTTTTTTTTAAGAAAAATAATAATTTCTAAAAATAGAATACTATTGCATGCAAATTCCAACAAGAATTATTTTAATACAAATAAATAAATCTTTCTTAAATAACATGCAAATAAATATATCCTATAAATGCTTATTCTTTTAAAAAATTTACTTAATTAATTTTTATAATAAAAGAGAGAACATGCATTTATCCTCATTTTATATTTACATGTAATAATATTAATTTACTTAAATAATAAAGCATGCGATTTGATGCAAACAAGAGAAATATTCTAAATTTAATAATAACTCTTTATTTCTATAAGAGGATTTTCTAAGCATGCAAATTGATAAAAACAAGAAAGATGTCTAATTTAGTATTTTTTTATTTTTATTTTTTTTAAAAAGAGTTTTTTTTCTTTTAAGCATGCAAATTGATAATAACAAGAGACATTCTAAATCTAATATTTTAATTTATTTTCAAGAAGAGTTTCTTTCTCAAGCATGCAATTTTAACTCAATTGTTTTATTTTCATGCAAATCTGGACTCAGTTTTGGCAAGAACATGGCAAAGGTGAATTTTCCACTTTCAAAGTAAGATATTCACAAATCTGAGGGTTCAAACATTTCTTGGCAATAATCATCAATTTTCTTTTAAAATGGACATTTTCCCAAATTGAAACTATAAAGGCAATTTTGAACAAATTCATTTCCACATGAAAACCCTAATGCCCATTTTGCAACTAACACCTAAAAATGAAATCTTTATGCTGACAAGCACAGATCTGACATGCAAACTTGAAGGAAAACACAAAATTGAAACAAGAACATATTTCTTAAATTTTAAATTAATAAACCACACAATAATTAAACAAGGAAGATCATACAAAGGATCCTAGCTTTTCGGATGCATGGAAGACGGGGATCTGAAAGCTACAATTAACATGAACAAGATCCTACCTCAATAACTGATGAGAGTAACAAAATTAACAATTCCAAGAAAAAAATAATTCTAAAAATGCTCCAAAATGCTCTCAAGCTTTCACAATTCTTTCATCACCTGATTTTCCTTTCTCCCCTCATTGAATAACCTCCAAAATGGCTTTCAATCGAAGGATATAGAAACCCAAACAATTAAGTTTTCAAAAAGTGAAATCCCTAAAGGGAATATAAATTATCTAATTAATAATTAAAAGAAAATCTTTATTCTCAAATTTCACTTAAAACATGCATAACTCAACTTTATAATATAAAGACAAAGTCATAATTGAAAATGCATGAGAATATATTTCAAATAACCATGCAACTTAAAGTAATATTCAATAATTCAACTATGCACAATTAATTATAATTAATTGAATTTAATATTTATTAAATCTCAATTATTTAAATCAAGACTTAATAATTAAATCAATTAATTAAATATAGGTATTTAATTAATATTTAATTATTAAATAGCCAGATATTTCATTTATTAATGTTTTAATCTTGTTATTGGTGCAATAATTAACATTAAGATTTTCTATAAATAATCATTAAATAATTCAAGCCAAAAGCATCATTAAATCACCTAAAACCCATCTAAACAGATAAGCTACTAAAACAGACAAATAACTGAAACAAAAACTCAACACACACACACAAATATGCTCATGAATTCACATCACTTGACAGATTCAAACACTAGGATAGTCAATCAGATTCTTGTCCATTTCTAAGACAAAATAAGGGTTTAGGGTATGGATTTAGACCTGATATTATCTCCCCTCTCTTACCATTGAGATATTGTAATGGGGCACGCTCACTCTTGCCAATTTAGGGAAGACATAGCCTGGTACCTATAAACCTGTCATCACAAAGATGAGCATACATGCATATAATATAGCAAAAAATGGTTGAGACTAGTTTATCGTGTGGATCTTGCCAAAGCAAGTAACTATGACTCTTTCCCATACCATATCAAGCACATCAAACAATAATGCAGAACATAAAAATGATCCATGTGCATATAAATCTAGGGTCAGTATTGTCAGAAAATCGTAACTAAAATAACATCCTAACATATACATAAGCATCATGAAATAACCATAAATCATATGCAAATAGGAGATACAATATGATAAGCAATGAATCCATCGTACAATGAAATGAAATACATGAATATCCTCAAAACCATATAAAGAAACCTACACATACATGAAAGGGCCTAAAAGAGTTCAAAAACCAAAACAGAAAGGCAGACTAAGGGGTAGTATTACATAGCTAGCATAGCTTCTGCATCCTCCTCTTTCCTCAGGGATTGCATGTATTCCAGCTGAGTGGCCACATCATTGATAATGTCCTTCTTGAAGTCAGACAGGAGGTTGGATAGCTCTATCTTAGATACTCCTAAACTATTTGTCTTATGAGGAAAATCTCTTAGTCCTCTTCCTTTTTTCACTGTAGCTCTCGAGTAATTCAGACATATAGTCTTGATATCTTCCTAGTTCTTCTGAGTGATATCACTACCAGACATAAGGTCTAGGGCTTATATTCTTCCATCATTGACACATTTGAGGAACATATACTTCTGTGATTCCTCATTCAATTAGTGTTGAGTGTTGTGCTGCAAGTTAAACATAAACCTAAAAACATAGTCTTCCAAGGTTTCATCCTCCTTTTGTGACATTTTGAAGATGGCATCTCCCTTTAAATCTCTTCTTCTACAGGAATCTTTGTATTTGAAAAGAAACATGTTTCTCATGGCATCCCAATTTGCTACAGCATTAGCTCCTAGCCCCATGAACCACCTTAGAGCAGCCTCTTTAAGAGTTGATGGGAACAATTTTAGCTTATGGAAATTAGTTGTGTAGTCATAACTCCTACAAAGGAAATCAAACTCAAAGAGGAAGGTTTCTGGGTCGTCAGTGATAAGGCCATAGAATTTTGGAAGTGCAGAGGCTGGTATGTTCTTCAAATTTTGGTTACCTTCTTATGGAGGAATTGGGAAAGGAAAGGTAGGCTGAGCCATCCTTGGAGGAGGTCTTGGCTATTGTGGCTGATAGATAGTAAGAGCTAATGGGTTGTTTTCATCCCTAGGCTCATCAAAGAGGATATGCAAATGTAGTGATTCTTCGGATGTCAATGGTGATGATATTTCTCCTTGGGTGTCAGGAAATGGGTTTTCAAGCGGGTCTTCTTCTTCACTCTCAACTCGGGTTTCCTCTAGCTCAGGATTGAAAATATCAAATGGTTCAACCTGGTATTGGCGAGGAAGGAATATCCCATGAGGATCTCTTCTTCTATGCATAAAAGGATTTCTTGAAATTGAGTCCTAAATTATGAAAACTGGGAACATGAACACAAGTAAGTTTAAACTAACACCATCCCCGGCAATGGTGCCAAAAATAATTGGCTAAAAAATTGTCTTAGAAACACATAGTATTGGACTGCTATTTTAGGATTGGACAACCTAAATGGCTGCTAAGTAGATTATTTAGTCTCATTTAATTATTGACCAGGGACGTAAACTTGGAATGGTATTTGCAAAGTATATTCTTCAAACCTTCTTGATTCTCATGGCTAATCCTATGGAATTGAAATGCATTATGCTTCAGGAAATCTATACTATCTCAATTAAATGAGTTTACTCTAAGAAAATAGTAATCACGAATAGGAACTACTATACTTCACCTATGCTGGAGGAACAGTCTACCAGTTCTATTACAAGTGGATGCAGGAACAACAAAGTTCTAATTACTTCTTAATGAACAAGGAAATAACTTCTACTCTAACAAAGTGATTCACTCACCAAGTGGGCACCCTTGGATGAGTGAACAAAAATGCTATCAAGATAAGAGAATGAAACTCAAATTATGCATTCTATTCATTCATGGAGAAATGTACTCGAAAAGTAAAACAATGTTACAATATCAACTTCTATTCTAGAAAATATATCAACTAACTTGACTAACTTTAAGAGTTACAATAGTCGGCTTATTTAAAGAGAAACTATAAGTAATCCATAAATCTAGGATCACTCCATTAATGAGGATCACTAATGGATACATAATTCTCATAACAAAAAATATCAATCACCAAGACTAAGTCTACAAGTCCTTCCCAAAATATAGCATGTTGTGGCTCTAGATCCACACACCGTGTTTACTCAGGAACTGTATTGACTTGTTCCTCCCTTGAAAGTCTTGTGGCACACCCTTATTCAACCTCTTTCTTGATTCTTTGGGCATGATGGCACTTTTGTAGCAACATCTATTCTTGACTCCTTCAGCACCGTGATGTTGTTCTTAAATGCGCCATGACTTGATCCCTATAAAATGGTTAGCATACACAACCTTTGATATATATATATATATATATCATTAATACTAGGAAAGAAATGTTAGTTTCCAATTAATACTCTTGCAAGGCACTTGGCTATAGGAAGGAGACTACCCACAAACATAGCATAGGAAATGTGATCATTCATTAGCATATAATTGCTTATATCCTGTAATTTCTACCCATTAGTTCCAATAAAATATACCATGTTCTTTTATCATCCACTTACTTACTTATGTCTTTACATATATAAAATATACACATAAAACCACAAGTTTAAAGTATATGTTTTGCAAGCAAATTGCTGAAAAATAAAATAAGAAACATTTGAAAAGATGGCCTTTTAAGAGGCTCATCACTTTTCATTTAACCAAATAATCTTTATAGAAGTTTCTCCTAGTTCTTTTTTCTTCTCTACTATGGAGGATGCATTCCAACTTCAATGGTTGGCTCATAGGAAACTCTTGAACCTAATATTCAGACTCTTTATTATCATCACATGCATTAGAACCTTCATCTAAAGGACCTTTATATGCATAAAAGATAGAAATATTAAAAATTAGGGATATACCTATCCCAGGTGGAAATGCAATTTCATAGGCATTGTTGCCAAATTTGTGAATGATTTAACAAGGGCCTATCTTCCCACCAACAATTTATTGTAATTCTCCTTACGGAGTCTCTCTTTCTTGAGATGTGCCATAACTAGGTCTCCCACCTTTAATTTCATATATCTCCTCTTTATATCTTCCATCTCTTTATGGCCCTTGGAAATAAAATTACAATAACAATACAAATTTATGGCCTTTGGCAAAGGTGTGACGGTACCTACAAAGATTTAGATAATGCCCAATTTGGAGTTTGCAGTGGGACTTCAAATTAACTTGGCTATCATTGGCTATCACATATCTTATTAAACTATTTTTCCTAATAAAGAAATCATAATATTAAAGAGAAGAAGAAGAATGCATTTTACCGCATGCAATTTGTGCAGCTAGTTGAATCATGCTACTATTTATAATTGATGCAAAACTTTCAATGACAATGTAAATTAATGACATCATTTTACTCCATTCTAAATTAATGATAATGCCCAATTTGGAGTTTGCAGCTCTACTCCAAATCAACATGACTATCATCGACTGTCATGAAAGAATACATGTTTTATACAACTATTTTTTCTTATATGTTTGATAAAGAAATAGTAATATAAATTTATATCAAACATAATAATTTATAGTCAAAGCGGGCAATTTATTTATTTATGGAATATTTATTTATTTATTTATGGAATCTAAACTCCAAAATAATTACTTCTAATCGCTACTTAGTAGCAATGTAAAACTTTCAATGACAATAAAAATTAATGGCCTTTTGAATATCCGTGATGGTAAAAACATAAAATTTCAAAGTTTATATCTTTGGTTTTTAAATTTACATTCAAACATGGGAATAAAACTTTCAAATAATTATTAGATGTTGTATATTCAGCTCTCTTGTAATTGAACAACACAAAATTTTAAACAGATTATAGAACACAGAAGTATTACATCAGCAAAAAAAACAAAACAATAGGTTAATTTTTTAAATCTTTTAATGACATTTTAATATGTAAGGAAAAAATATAATAGATGATGTTGTGACAAAATAGTACTGAATTAAACAAGGTTGGTAACTCAATGATAGGAGGTCCTAGGTTCCACTTCTAATTATTACATGAAAATATTAATAGAGTTGGACCTAGGGAGAATCACCAAATATTTTATGCCAAATACTTCACGGTAACTCGTGGAGATACTGAAAAATGAGACACATCTAAATTGAAGATGGAGTATTCACAAAAAGAACTAGTAGCTCATTGTTGAACACACTTATACAACATATGGAAGGTCTAAATTCATTTCTTAACTAATTCATTGAAAATATAACAAATTAAACATACAAAACAAAAAATATGAAAAATATAATATCTTTAAATTTTTCTCAAACTTAAAGTCAAATTTGATTAAAATTAGAGCTGAAAATTTTTCAAGCTCCTATTTATTAATAGTGCATACTCAAGGTTTGAAGCATAGTAAATGTGTAGAGGTAAGTATTTGAACTAATCTAAGATATTTAGAACAATTAGTAGAGATAGTCATTGACTATGAATAGGAGATGAATTTTAGAGTAGTACAAAACCACTGGGAGGTGAACTAGTGGTATACTAATTTCAAATAAGCTTGGAATAATATAAATCAAAACTTAGAATGATAACTATTATAAGTACAAGTGTACTTGGAATGAAGAACTTAGGTAAACATTATTGATTGATGAAATCAACTCATACATTTGACAAGGATAACACAAAATCAAGGCATCTTCTATTTTGGAAATGTATATAAAAATAATGATATAGATTTTTTTATTTTAAGATAGGTATCATTAACTCTAAATATGACAAATCATATTCAAGGATGGAGCAACATGGCACAATGAAAAAATCTATGATAAACATTAATTTATAGACATAAGAACAAGATAAGTAAATGAATCATAAGAATCAAGCATAACAGTGATACAAATAATTCACAATACAAATATTGTGCCTGAATTGAGACCCTCTAGGGGAATAAAACCACTTGATATACCTCACTAGCTTTATCTTATAAATTTTATAGTTATAATGTCTCAGTGACAACTTCAATTACCTCATTGGAAAAAGTTGCCTCACTAGCTATTGGATGCCTCACTAGATATTTGTGTGCCTCAGTGGCTATACATCACTTTCCAAGTTACTATTTAGAATCATATAGAGTATAACGTTTGTTTCACTTCATAGCATCTTTTAATCCCACATGATTTGAGATTCAGAAGCAAGAATCAATAAAATTACAATATACTATTGTATATAGTTTTGGCATATATAGTAATATAATGTATTTACAATGCTAAATGAATCAGATTTATTAATATCAAATGAATCAAATTTTCAAGAACACCAAGTGCTCTATATATATAGTTAGAATAACTGAGAGGGGGGGTGAATCAGTGACCTCAAAAATATTCCAATAAATCAACCCAAAAACTTAGTACCATAATAGTAAACCTCTAGTTATCTATATTCCTACAAGATGAATACCTTCAAACAATCATAACAAATAACTACTGCTTAGAGTTCACTGTTAAAACTTATTCTTCCTATTTACCAATTAGCAGTCTTTCATTTACCGAAAAACAATAAATTGCTTAGTGTATACCAATCAATCGAGATTAGTTATGTGTAATGAAAAACACTAAAGTAATGACTCATAAACACATTGACACATGGATTTTTAACGTGGAAACCATGTTAAGGGAAAAACCACTTGGGACCGGTAACCCAAAATTTTCACTCTTCTGAAGTGAGCTTGGTGAAGAGCCAACCCTGTTAAAGGTTACAATCACACTGTTAGGTGTGACCCTGTTAGAGGATTTAAATAGAATAGTTTGTCACTTGATATCGGGCATCTCTATGCTACCTTCTATGACTAAACCCAGTGTAGTTTGTCAAGTGGTATCTATCATCTCATGCTATCTTCATGATCAAACTTTTTGATACTCCAATGGATGTATCTCAATATAGAAAGGATTGTTAAGTCCTACTTGGTTAAGAGAATTTCTGGTCCAATGGTTAAACTGAAACAATAAATGACCTGTTCACACATACAACTTAGACATGTATATTTTTAGATCTATTGTAAGCTCATAATACCTTTCTAATCAATGTATCTTTTCACTACCTTTTCTCCACTTCTTTCTGCTCGGTGATGATGTGCTTCTCTATTTCTCATTGTCCACAAAAATCTTTAGCTCTTTCCTCCACTTGATTGATCAGGACTGTATGAAGTTGTTCTTCATCAGTTTCTCTCCAGCATCTTCTTTCTCTATTCAATCCCCTAATTCATAATAAATTAGATTGTCTCTTTATAGACATGATATCACCATTTCTCACTTCTTGACTTTCTTATTATTGGCATTATCCATAATCTTAGCCAATCTTTCTTTAAAGCTTCACTTAAGTTTTATCTAGTAGATTTCTCCTTGACAACTAGATAAAACAACTTTAAATCTTTTACTTATCTCTAGTTTTAACTTGTCAATGAAAACAATGTTAACAACTAGTTAGTTCTATCTTTAGCTCTTGCCAGCTGAGTATTTTTTCATTTCTGAACTTCAATTAATTTTGGTGTTTAACTCTTTGATATCTTCGGTCAGCACTTCAGTTCTCCTCGGTCATCTCCATCGGGGTTGTCTGTCTGTAGGGCATCACTGTGAAGTTCTCCTCATCAAAAATGCTTGTGATTTTGTAATGCTTGTCAGTTTTCTTGTTCAGGCATCACTATGACTTTGCTCTCAGGTTTCTCTGTCCGTCAGGTTCCACTAACCGTCAGTGTTTGTAGTCACTTAGTGAATATTGATCTATTATGCATTACTAAAAGCATAATATTTTTCTCATTGATTCTCTGAGGTATTTTTGACACTTTGTATATAATTGATCAGATTATACCAAATTGACATCAATGACAATACAATCCATTAACTAATTTAATGTCTTACATTATCTTTCTGCATTCCAGTGATCAACTTAACATCTTCAAATATTCAATCAGTTATATGTCATTAATCTCTCTCTTTGGTATTTATGGCAACACACTACATTATCACACTATATTATTACTAATACAATATGAAATATAATAGTTGAAGTTCATCAATCTCTCCTATTATAACTAATACAAATGTCTGGCTCTCGATAAGCTCATATAGCTTAGATTTGTTTCTTGCAGAGTGTGTTTCTTCAATCTTTAATCCCTTAAATGGATAGATGTATCGGCTTCTGATTATGTTTCTGATATGTGCTCTGCCTTGACTATTCCGCTACTTGATCATCTCTTTTTCATTTGACAATAATCTCTCCCTTACTATGTATTTTCTCCCTCATGTTACTTCTCTCCCTTTGATGGATATTTCATATTTAATCTCTCCCTTTGGATTATGATTAACTCTCCCTTTGAATTCTTAGGAACTTCTCTCCATGGATAATGACATAATATTTTATTGATAATGATATAATGAGATAATATCTCCCTTTATTATTTTTGATACATGAGCTAATTTGATTCTAACTAGGGAGACCTGAAAGCTTTAGCTGATAGGTATACTAGGGACACCTGTATTGTAGCCAAATTGATCTAAGCCCATGTGCCAAAAGGAACCAGGAAAGGAACCAGGAATTACATAACACCCATCCCTAATGAAAATGTACCCTATTTCTACAAGGACCTTTCATTTTACATGAAGTACATTTCCTATGGCTTGTGTAGAGTTTTAGGGGTTGGTAGTGGAAGAGAAAGAATATCCTCCAATATGTTAATGATAAGTGTGGACTTGCAAAGTCCCTATGTCAGCAAAGATTATAATTACATTCAATATTTAATTGACTGTTGGAATTATATTGAGATAATTTGTACTGAGAGGGGAGGGGTGAATCAGTACAACCAAAACTTTTCTTGGTTAGCCCATTAACCCTTAGTCATCAGTTTGTAATTTAACTTATCTATCTGTTCATCTTTCTTTATGCATATGAAATCATATCATACATTCTTTGTGATATGTAACAATAATAGAAACATTCATGAAATTAGATAACACATGACACAAGATATGATATCGCAGATAAATCTTGTTAAGGAAGTAAAAACTGCGGTGGGGATTGTTACCCACAAACTTCACTATCTGCATATAAGAAGAGCCAGTTAAGGCTTACAATTTTGGTCACTTTTGATGACCTACCCTATTAGGAGTATTATAGTAGAGACCTGTTAAGATCTACTTCATTTGAAGCTTTCAACAACACTGTTAAGTGTGCACTCTGTTAAGAGATTTACAAAGGACGATTAAGTCCACCTTCTACAAAAGGATTTTAGATGTGATGCACTTGTTAGAATGCAACTACATAGGTCTTTGATTTGATGGAAAATGAAATCTTCAATTGCTTGATAAAAAATCCTCTAAAGCTCCAAAAATACTATTAATCATCCTTCCATGATTGAGTATTACCTTTATCTTCTAGTCGGTAGCCTCTATGTGTTCTTGATAACTGATGTATTATGTTTCTAATATTTGCATGAATTCTGCCTTCTGCTCCTTAGATGCTCTTCGTGGCTATCAATTATAAAGAATTCATGTGCTCACAATTGAGTATGAACATCTATTTATATGTTCATTCCATATAAATAATCTAATTTATTGTATTTGAACATGTTCTCTAATTTGATTCTAACTTATCCATCTGTTCTTGGTCGTCGGTGTTCCTTTATTTGAACATGTTGTCAGGTATGCTTGTCTGTTCCTGTCGGGTTGTTCCTTTCTTTGAACATGTCATTGGGTATGCTTGTCTCTTCTTGTTGGGTTGTTCTAGAAACTCTGTTGCCGGTGATGCTTGTGAATTTTATACTTAGATTTTTCTCAAAAATCTTTGTTCTGTTGGATATGCTTGCATTTTACCAGTACTACTTGTGGTTCGCCGGTGATGCTTTCTATCTGTGTTGTTCTTTGAGTATACTAATGGAAAAATAATTTCATCAATCTCCCCCTTTGACATTAGTATCAAAAACATGATATGCGCAACATACTAAGTGTATTAGTATGTACACCCATGTATACTTCTGCCTTAGTCATTTGAATGACTCCCCCTATGTAAATGTCAGTAAGTGTAAGTATATATATATATATATATATATCCTTTATCTTTTCTTTTTCAACTGATATATGTATTGTACATAACTATATACATTGCCTTTCCTCCTTTATTGATTCTAAGGACAAAGGTACTTACAACTTGCCAAAAAGGTGGGAATGTGAGGACTTGACTTCCTCCATCATCTTCTCCCATTTTTCTTTCAGTATTTCTAGAGCCATGTGCTCTAGTGAAATCCTTACATGAATATCATAGATGTTGTCTACTATAGACATCTCTGGGGTTGCTATTAGATTTCTAGCTTCTGAAATATGTTGTTGAAGTATTCTAAGATTTGGTAAGATATGAGCTTGGAGTTCTATGATCTCACCTTTGAATTGGGTCTTAGCATCCCATATTTCCTACCTTAGCCTATTTGCCTCAATGACTGTGTCATGATGTGCATTTATGCTATCGACATGTGAGGTTAGGCTTTGTGCACTCTTAGTGACATTTGAATCAATTTATGCAAGCTTGTCACTATTATCCTTTGCAAAGTTTTCAAGTGTGCACATCTTTTGAACTAAGGTTATTGCCTCAACAATCATTGGCTCCAGTTCATCACTAAGTTTGGAGAGCTTGACATTTTTCAATGTCACTTCTTGGCTTATCTTATCAATTAACTTGAATTTATATTTCTTCTCCGCTTTCTCTTCCATTGCTTGATCTGCCTCTATCCCTTGTTCTGTGATAGCGTCGGTGAGAACAACAATTTGTTCCTTGACCGAAGTATTTTCATCAATTTTCACTTCAGGAACCAGTTGATGGAGTATCTCTTTAGCCTTGTCAAGTGCCATGTTTTCTCTATGTGTTTAGATCATCTTTTTCTGTATGGCTTTCCTCTGACAAAGCACTCCAAACTCTTGAAGTTTGTCATTGTCCAAAGTGGTAATGTCCTAGTTTGGAACTTCAATTACTTCATCAAGTGTTACAGCCAATATGTCCTTCTTTACTATTTTCTTCTTCTTTTTCTTTGGCTGGTGGGCAGTGGCAGATTATGTAATACCATTTGTAAGGCTTGAGATTGTGTAGATTTTGTTAGTGAGTGTATAGAGGTTGAGGCACCCTTTTGTACCTAGTCTGTAATCACCTATTAGTTTGGTGAAGACATCTCCTCACTTTCCTTGGGTGTTTCAATAGATGAGTCTTCCTTTTGTTTTAATTCTTCATTTCTCTTTACATTCTCATTCTTTTCTTGATCTACAACCTTCATTGAGGTATCCTCTGTAGTTTTCTCTGCCTCTTGCTATTGTTCCTTTGATGTATCTTTCTGCTCATCGGTATCATCCTTCATTTCTGTGTTAGTATCCTTTGGAGTATTGGATGCACCTTTATTTTCATCTATACCCATATCCTTGGGTATATCATCATCTTTCTGGGATTATTTGTCCTGGCTGGACTATATATCGATAGCATCTATCAATATATTCATATTTGTAGGCATATTGACAGTTGCAGTGTCAATAGTTTTGTCCTATTCGTCGGTATTCACCCTTGTAGTAGTGATATCTTCATCTTTTTGCATATCTATTGTAGGGTCTTTTCCTGTAATGGTGTTGACAATGTTGTCTAACAATGAATCATCATTCATATCCATATATAAGTTACCCTTTATAAAAAGTTCCTCTTTGGTAACTTCTTCATCCTCCAAGTTTATGTGGATGGGGCTATCCAGTACTTTATCATGTTGGCCATATTTTGACCAATCTTCATCTATAACATCTATTTTTTTTTTACCTGTGATCTATACTTCTTCATTCTCCAACTCAATTGTTGAGTGACTTGTTGTGTTTATAGGTTCCTTTTCAGGACTGTTTTTCTCATCAGGATTTAGTATCTTACTCCACATTGTGTGAGTGTCTTCCTCCAGCTCTATAAGTTTCTCTTGAAGAAATTTGTAAGCTCGTAGTTTGGGTGAGAATTTATTTGTATATTTCTTCATGACTTCATTGATTTCCTCTCTTTTTGAGTTAGGAGGCATAAGAGAGACTAGCACTCTTTCTCTTATCCTCTTCTCATCATGAAGTGCAAAAGTGAATCTAGAGGATATCTTATCCAAAAGTTCTTGTGGAACATCTTTTTTTGTGAAGTCTAGTGGGACATAATAATGTCTACACATCTTAGCAATAAGTGCATCTTCAATCTTATTTTGTTCTACTGTATCCCATCTTAACCATTTTCTGATTTTTGGATGTCCAACAGATGCAGCTTCAGAAATGTACTTACATATGCTATCAATGTCATCAGATGGTGATGTAAGCTTTGCTTTTTCTTTTGCAAGTTTGATAGTGTCAGGTTCATCCATTGTTGTATCTTCTAATTCTTCATTTTTCTGAACATACTTTCTCCTCTTTGTAGGTACCCTAGGTAATTGTTTAGCCTTTGTAGGTGCAGGTTTCCACTTGTACACCTGCCCTTTTACCATAGGTGAAGGACTAGTATCCTTAGCCATTTGGCTTCTTATTCTAGACTTTTTATTTGGAGGAGGAGGTGGTGAGTTAGATTTCTCTTCCTTTGATTCTTTTTTCTCTATTGTTTCACCAATGGGAAGTTGTTCCTCAGTGTCTTCCTCCTTACCTTCTTGTTCCTCCTTGTCTTATTGATCCTCTTTGCCCTCTTCTTCTTCTTCACCATCAGAAGATATTTTCAAGTTCTTTTTCAAATTATTGACCATTCTTTTAGACTGTTTGACAACCTTCTTAACAACAAGAGTTGATTTAATCTTTAGTTTGGCTTCCTCATATGTCCCAAATCTCAGTTGTTTTTTGTCAACAGGTTCATTTAGTAATGCCTGAATGCATTCTGTTGCTAATCTAGTTTTAATTTCATACTCAAGCTTTTCTAGCCAAGATTTTCTTGGGAATACTACTTGAATGTAGGTGAAGTCAGTATCCACCATAAAACAAATTTCATCTTTGTATTTCTCAATTAGACTTTCAGGAATTCTACTCCTTGCTTGTAGCGTATCCTTAATTGACTTAAAGTACTCATGCATAACATTGTCAAAATCTGTGCCTAGTGTTTCAATGAATTCATTAATCTGCATGGTAATGGGTCTATTGGTGTCCCATGCTACTTTTCCAATTGAATTAAAGTACTCTTTGAAGTAGAAGAATATACATAATATGAGGGAACCGAACTTACATGTGTTTATCTATGAAGACCTTATGGTGCACATGTTCTCCTCAAATTGATGCAATAGGATCTCTGCTAGATCCATCTTCTTCCCCAGTTTGATGATTTTGTAGGTTGTGCTCATTTCTATGCTAGAGATACTATTCATTCTGCTAGCTTTAAATATCTTATATCCAACTACGCAAGCACCAAATTTTAGCTCTACATCGGTGATAGTGTTTACCTTTAGTGCCCTCTTGCCTGATTTAGCAGCGGTTAAATTTTCCACTTCTGCAATAGAAGTATGTTTGTGAGCCTAAGGTTTGTCGGTTGTTGGATAGCCTATCACTATGTGTATAACATCTTTTTTTATAGCCTTTGGTTTGTTCAACCACAAAGTGTTATTATGTACTCTACTTAGAACAATCTTAATCCATTATGTTTTAAAAACCTTTGGGAAATGAAGTGCATTTGTTAGACCTTTCACTTCTAAGTGTTTATGCTCTTCTTTGAGCTTGCCACCATCATCAAAAAGTTCCTTATAGGTGTTTTCTATGTCTAGATCTCCTATCTCTGAGATCTTGCAGTGTATATAGGACCTAAAATCCTCAACCAATAAAACCCTAGCTGGGATTCAGGAGAATGCTCCAGAATCATCTGGTTGAGAGGCTATTTTAGGATGTAACTTATATTTTGGTTCATCACATGCCCCTCTATTAACTAGCTTAAACGGTTTCTTCTTATAGTCCTTAAGTTTCTCTACCCTAGATGTCGATGCCATCATTTTCGAGATTATAGGGCTTTTTCGTAAATCAAAACAGTGCTTATCGGTGAGTGAATGAACTTACTGAATGTTTGTGATCTCCTTTGAATCTATATGCTCAGTGAATGACTTCTGCTGGGTCACTTCTCAAACTGATCAAAATCACTATGCTCTGCTCTGCGCTGCTCAAAAATCATGGGTGCAAAAATGAGCTTACCCATCGGGATTTTATACTTTTTGGTGCCTTAAGTTGTCATTAATGCTTACCAACTTTGTCAGTTTATGAAGACTGCCTCCGTCAGTAAATACATTCATAACTTCTCTAGTGTCTTTGCAAAGTGTCAGGGTAGCTTAGTGGTGTTGGAGACTTTACTGATGATCATCGGTGATATTGTGACAACAAATTTTATAGATTTAGTGTATATCGATACTCGTCGGGTTACACACAACTTGTGTAATGACCGGTACATTCTGGTAAGTATTGCATGTCTTTTCTGTGTGTGTTCACCAATGCATATTGTGCCCAATAACAGAGGGTTTCTTTATAGTAGATTATCAAGTAACAATATATTGCATCTTTATTCATGCCTATATAACTATATGAACTATGTGTAATGGAACTGATGCATAATAAAACATGTAATAATGCAGTTCCATACTTACTTGTGCAATCTAGTTAGATGTAGTGATGTCATCAGATCTAGTGGATGGGGTGTCACCATTTGCATTGCTTGTACTAGCACCTTCAGTCTTTGTGGCTTTTACCCACATCTTGTTTCTCATTCTTTTGATTTCATCAATGGTATTTCCATTGGGATGTGTATTTGTGTCTGTCAGTCGGTCTTTGCAATCTTTTATCACATGTCCAACTTTATGACAATGTAAACATGCCATACCTAGATTGGTCCATCCTCTTGACC